>BGPR01002097.1:79807-98262 GCA_013235015.1 Araneus ventricosus
CTTTTAATTACGCATAAATATTTAATTTCAATGATATTTGTGGTACACTATTCAACAAACTTTTAAAATTTCCGGTTCTTAAAATATGTAGTTGTTTTCAAAATGTTTTGATTATGTAAAATCTCTATAGAAATTACGTGTTTTACCCTATACTGACAAATATGACTACTAAGCCGTAAAATACAATCGAAATCCTTCTATTTTGGCAGTCTCCGCTATCTTTCAGCCGATATGTGCTGTGTAAATTCTCAAACTCCTCTTACGGTTCTGCATATAAAAGCGTTGCAGGTATAATCGAAAATTCGACACTTTTCTTTCCCGTAGTATTCAATGATCCTCGCTGATTTCATTCGTGGATTTCTGAAGATGTGCATTATTTAAAAAAATCTTCTTTTATCCACTGAATCAATATTTTTTAAGTGGTAACTATTGGTTATTTGCACTAAAGTGTTGCTTTAATTTACTTTTTTTTTATTGCAGAGTGAAAATTAGAAGTTAACAACTAATTACGTTTCTTGAATAAAATTAAACTAAATCTATTTTTATATAGATTAGATTTTCAGATTTTAATAATGACCCCAAACTCTTTTATGACACTTCTTTTATATAAATACTTGCGCATTTTGTTTATAGAAATAACACTTTACCCTATGTCGATGTCTGATGCATGTACGATTACAGACTTGAATATTTCAGATCAATAAAGTTATTTTATACTATTTATGTTATTGGTTCATTTCTCAATCACTAGGAAACGTCATTTCATCTCGCTACTACAAAAGAAAAAAAGATGTTGGCTTCACACAACTAACAGCACTGGTAAAGCAAGCATTGCCTGCAAGGAATCTACCTAACAAACAGCCAGTTACATACCATATTTTTTAACAGTGGAATAAAAACAAACAACTAAATATTTGTAGAAATAATGGAAACTATTTGAATCTAAGTCCAGCAATGAGAAATACTGTCTAGAATTATATAGCAACTTTTTTTAATTAAGAAAAGTAAAAAATTCTTGACAACTTTATTGTTTATCCTGAAACTGTAAATAACGTTCTGTTCTCATAAACTTTATTCTTTGAAACTAATCTCATTTCGCCAGTGGCAGCTCGTTCATTGAGGCTGCAGAGCTGCAGTACCCGCTGAAATTTTTTTGAACTTGTATTTTAGCTTTTAATTTTATTTGCTTATATTTTCACTCAAAGAGTTCCATTACTTACGGAAATGCAAACAAGTAATAAAAAATTGAAAGGAAGACAAAAATGAATCTACAAGTAAGCGAGAATCGGGTGGGAGATGCAAAATACTCTATCCCCCAAAACAATTCGTTTACTGCGTAGAAAAACCGGAGAGAAAAAGCCACCCTTTCTCCCTTTAACTTAGACGGGATATGTGCGGCCGGGCGAGCAGCTCTGGCTGCCACGGAGTCAACTGAAAACGAGAAAAATATGCTCTTTTTAAATTATTTTTCTTTTTTCCTCATTCCCTCACAAAGTGGAAATCTCATTGGCTGTTTATGGGTTTTGGTCTCCGTTTGTGTTGTCGTCAGAAACGCATCTGGTGGATTCATTATTTGCTTTCTCTTGATAGAAGGATAGATTTTCTTTGAAGAAAATATTCATTTTTGTAAAAGTGTTATCGAGTGAAGTGGGCGAGAAGGGAAATGTGTATGTCAAACTCTGTTCTTTTTCCGTTAGCTGAATCGCCACTTTAACATTCACATTACGATCAACACTGGGATTCGACTTTAAAAGAGGCATCTGTCACATCCCTCATTTACGGGATTTATTTGCCCTTATTATTACAACATGCGCACCTTCAAATCGATCTAGTCTTTCTCAAAAATACAAAGGCACACTTAGTGAAGATATTTTGCAACAAAAGCGAAGGGAGAATCCAGACATAGATTTACATTGCATACCTCAGATTTACAACGAAACACTCATACTGCTTGAAAATAAGTGTCTATCAATTTGTGGGAAAACGTTGATTCAGTTTGGATTTTCCTACCCAACAAGGCAAGCACATCATACTCTGGATAGATATTTGCTACGAGAACTAACTATGATATCAATGATTTACAACATGTAATGGAAACAAATAAACCTCGACTAACGGAAGATCAGCAAACGGTTATGAAGCAGTGAAGAATTTGATTGCTGAAGGCAACTGTGGCATTCTCTTCCTTGACGCTCTTGGTTTAACTGGAAAGATCTTTTTAATAAATTTAATCCTTACTGAAACTCGATCTGAACGTCATATAGCTCTAGTCATTGCTTCATCAGAAATAAGTTCCACAATTTGGATGGTGATCACACAGCTCATTAAGCGTTACAGTTAGCACTAAACTTATCTCAAACTGAGAATCCTATATGCAATATAAGCAAAAGTTCTGTTAAGGCAGCTGTCCTACGAACTTGCCAACTTATCGTTTGGGATGAGTGCACAATGACAAACAAAAAGGCTTCTGAAGCTCTTGATCGAACTATGCGCGATCTCCGAAATGAAAAATAGAATTATGGGAGGAGTTATTATCAGGAGACTTTCGTCAAACTCTACCTGTCATTTCAAGCGCAACGCCAGCGGACGAACTAAATGTATAACTCAAAGACTCAGAACTTTGGAATTATGTCCAAAGAAAACTTTAGCCACTAACATGCAAGGATTGCCCGTACTCGGTGATATCACTTCTGAAGACTTTGCAAAAAAAAACTCCTTAGCCTAGGTAAGGGAAATTGCCTAGAAAATCCGAATCAGATTTAATTTCTATTCCATTTTATTTTTGTGTGTCAGTGCCATCTTTTAACGAATTAATCCTACACGTCTTTCCAGACATTTCAAACAAATATAAGGATCATCATTGGTTTGTGAACGCGCAATTTTACCTCCTGATAATGAAAATGTTAATAAAATAAATGAGATTATCCTTAAAACGTTACCAGGAAATTCTATTACATATAAATCTGTTGACGCGGAGATGGATAAAGAGCAGGCTGTATACTACCAAACAGAATTTTTGAATTCTTTGAATCTACCTTTAATGCCACCACACATATTGAATCAAAAAGTTGGTTCATCCATCACGCTAGTCAGGAATTTAGATAACAAAAATTATGCAATGGGACAAGACTTGTGCCAGCAAGCCTTTCGCCAACGTAATTCAATCAATTATTCTTACAGGCAATAATAAAGAGGGAGAGTTTTCATTCCCCGCATTCCTCTTATCCCAAGCCGTTTCTATCTATGCCGTTTGAATTTAAACACCTCCAATTTCCAGTTTGTATTGCTTTTGCAACAACAATAAATAAAACTCAAGGTAAATCTCTTGAAGATGCCAGTATCAACCTAAAACCCATGTTTCTCCCACGGCCAATTATATTTTGCAAGTTCTAAAGAGAGAACTGCAAGCAATCTCTACGTATATGCTCCAAACGGCGAAACGAAAAATTTCGTTCATCTTGAACCTCTAGAATAATTATGTAAAGCTCTGATTCGTTTTTAAAATTGATTTGCGTTTGTAAAGAAATCTATCGTATGCACATGCTATTGTATTGTTCGACTTTAACAAAGAATAAATGATTATCATAATTTTTACAATCAGAAGTCATCTGATATTTCCGTGTAATTTAATCCAACTTCGAATTCTTTCTGAAACCTTATAGTTAGAAATTAGGTTTTATTAGCTGTTGTACCCACAGTTTCAATCAAGTTTACATATTCTGTATGCATGGGAAAAAAGCAAAAAAACATATTCTATTATATCGCACACATATATATTCTCATTGTTATATTCAACCCTTAAGAGTATCTTGCGGTTTAAGAGGAACACATAAATGCGGCTACTTTGCAATAATAAAAATCCCAGTAGGCTAGAGAGAATGTATAAATGCTTCAAGTGACTGTTCGTGAGATTTTCTAAAGCGTAAGAAATCTCTTTACTTACGAATTCCGCAGGCGACTAGCTTAAGAAGAGTCACGAGTTTCAATAGGTACAATGTTTTAATCTTCCTCACCAAACTTGCGAGTGCCTACGACATATTCTAATTCCAGTGTGAAGATATCTATAAGGTTGACAAGACTGGAGTGACAACGGTTCAGAAGCCAAGGAAGATATTGCCAGAAAATGTACCAAACAGGATGAAGCAGTGACTTTGGTAACCATGGCTTTTCCTGTTAGTGATAATTGCAACTCTGGTTTCTGTTTATTTTTTCCTATGTAAAACTTTAAACGTTACTTCCCAACACACCTCAAGGACGTGCAAGCTCAACAAATAAATCTGGATGGATGCCTGGGCAGGATTTTCAGAGTTCCATGAGACATTTTATCAAACTTACCAGAATCATCAAAGAGAGGCTTGTGTAATTTCTTCTGGACAATCATCAGTCTGATCTTGACATACCAAAATTGAACTTGGTTAAAGGAAACGGAGTGATTTTTTGTCTTTCGAAATTGTTTATTTATAAAAACTGTAATTTAGACAATGATTATGATGATAGCCTATCAAGGGATTACTTATGAAATTAAGAGAATTGATGAGGAAAAGAATATAAACGTATTGTTATTCTATAGAGATTATAAAATAAAAGCATAATAAAAACATAAATATTTAAGTTTTTATTTCTTAAAATATTTTATGTACCACCTAACCCCATCTAATGGAACAAAAAATCCCATTGTGATGTAAGTTGTTAAAATGCACAGATTCGAGCATGGATACAAAAAAAAGTTTACAAAAGCAACAATTTTTTTTTATTAGCAGAGGTAATAAAAATATTTACTAACAAAGGTAATAAAAATTATTTATTAACAAAGGTAATAAAAAATTATTTATTAACATGAAACTGAAAATTCAAAAGGGAATTAAGAGGCATACAAAGAAATATTGTAGCAACTCGCCATTGTCTTTTCTGCTTTCAGTAAATGTGCACGTTCACGAAGACAGGGGTTGGTGTCTGTAATTTGTGTCAGTAAATATCATGATATAAAAATCGTAATGCACAGAATGTAACGCTCTTCAGGATAGACAGTTGGGCTTAGAGCAAGCAAATTTGGCACGTAGTTTGTTCTTGGGTAGTAAATACTCACCAGGAAAGTGGTTCGAAAATTTAAATTGTATTTTTAATCGATTAAATAACATATTATGGCACAAAAACTTTTTAAAAATCATCTTAAAATTTTAAAATATTAGCTTCTTAGTGACACCAATTTCATTCCAGCATAATTTTTGTCTTCTTTCAATAAGTTTTCGAAATTAATTTTCAACCCAATTTACGACAATACTTTTTATTGTTGCATTAAAATTAAAACAAAATTTATTATTTCATCATTCACTGCTTTTGCCAATGTTTGAGTTATGATAAAAAAATTTGCCCTGTCTAGGCATTAATTCCATAGCAGAATTGTCACCTTCGATTTTGTTAGCAAAATAAAGCTAATGCTAATACAGACTGGCATATATCTTCAAATTGCGATATGTAAAAATCGTTACGCACAAAATGATACTCTTGATACTATCAAGCCAAAAACTACATTGTTACTAACCATATGATCGAAATTTAAAGATACTTTTTTTCTATCAGGCACGAACATCTACATTCAAACGTTGCTCAACTTTGCTTAACATATCAAAAATATAAAGCATTTTCGCACCCTATCGCTTTTTCTCTTTAATACTATTCCTAAATTTGAGAAGCGAAGTTATACACTCATCCCTACGATAAGAGGAATGGCGTACTTTTGACTATTTATATCTATAAATCATTTTTTGCTCTTATAAACGAATGATTACTTTCAAAAAGTTTTTCTAAAACAGTACAAACGAAATGTCTGCATTTATGTTTTGACACAATTTAGTGGTGTAGATCATGAAAATTTTTCTGAGCTAAAACGTTCAAATTCAGAATAAATCTGTGATGTTGTGTGGTTGATACCCACCTAAGCAGCCTTACCTAACAATAATTGCCAAAGTTTGTACCGTACGACTTGCCTATAAAACATTAAGAATGAAAAGAATATAAACTCAGTACAATAGCACAATTAATTTTATTGACCAAAAATTAATGTTGTCATAAAAAACAAATGGTTTTATATAAAACAAATGTTATTATACAAAGCACAGAAAATGGAATAAAAAGACATTTCTTTACAAGTAACATCTATGCAATGGACACTCAATGAATCATTAATTAGTTTGTTAACTTTCCTTCTTTTTCTATGATTCTATGAGAAACATGCAGTGCATTAGCAGTTTTATAAGTAAAAATAATTCATTAGCCAAGAGAGGGAGTTGAAAAACTATCATATCTTCAGAAATTAAAATGGATAATTATTCTATTTTTATCTTAAAACAAATGAGATAAAAATGATTATTTCTATTTTTCTGTGCATATTTCAAGATTTTACTTATGCAAAAACTTTGCTAAAGAAATTACGTAATTCTTATAATTTTTAAGTGGCATTTTTCTTTGAATTATAGCCAAATATTTTTTTTATATTTTTAAAATGTTTTAAAAGCTATACTTCACTAGAAAATTGTTCATATATTTAAAGATGAATGTAATGGTTTCATTTCAATATTTACTTTCTTTCATTTAGTGAGTTTTGGTCAAGATTAATTACATTAAAGAAAAATCAGTTAGGTACCGTTTGTAAACCTTTAAATATTAAACCTTTCTTCCAAATCTATCCATCTCAAAAGAAGAGTGACTTTTCAAGAAAAGAACGACTTTTTTAAAACCATAAATGAACTCGTCGCTTTCTGAGGTAATTTAAAAAATTGCTCATTCCTTTTAGAGTATGATTTAAACCATGAATTTCTGTAAAATATAGCATTCAATTATTAGAATATGTTGATCTAGATTAGTATTATTCTTAAAAATATGTTAAAAAATATTTCCTATGGTTTGAGATTATACATACCAGACTAATAAATTTAAAGCATTTGTGCGAAAATTTATGCTGAAAAAAGAACAAATCGAATCAATGAAAAAAATTATATAGGGTTTCCGCACTAACAGTTAATTTCTAAACCTTTAGAGATTGCATTATACTTTTAGATGTAAAAATGCTTTAAATGAAATAGAGAAACTATTTGTTAAGTTGTTACAGTGAATAAATCTACTATTTACAAAATTTCGAATTTTAATTTTTTATACAGTCCTCTGGTCCTATTAGTCAAATTTAGTGAAATAATACTGACCGAATAACATTTTAACTAAAAAAAATCAACTCTTTTGCGACTAAAACCGATCGATTTACGAAGCTTCAAATTTCATTATTTTAAGCCATTGAATGGGCACGTTGATTGGCAGATCACGAACACGCATGAATTAGTTAGTATGGCGTTTCGTGATATTAATCAGTTTTTAAGAGCATAAGTTTTTGGAAATTAAATGGAATTCTTTATATCTGAATACATTAGAACTCTTCTGACTCTTATTTGATTAATACCTTACTGTATTGTGATACATCATAGAAATATCAAGCTGAATGTTTTCGCATTAGCACTGTAGACGAATTTGATGTGCGACTCGTTTTGCAAATGCGGAATTTTGACACATCTAATTTAGATTGTATGTGATTTATAAGAGATATAACTTGAAGCGTCTAATTAATTGCTCAATATTGATGAATTTCAGAAGTCGGTGCTGTCTCCTCCTTCTTCTTTCTGAATATCTTCTTCCTTCTGATGACCTTCCGGTAACCCTTCTCCATGATGTCGGTGAAAGTGAACACGGAGACTCCCAGCCAGCAGCCAAGAAGCCCGCCCACGTGACTGAAGATTTCGCCGCTCTGTGCAAATAAAAGAAACATGAATGATTAAATAAATAATTATTCCATTCACTTCATGTAGAATATGAATCCAAAGTGGGAGGACCCTTGCTTTAAACTTCGTATCTAATGGTCCAATTTTTGCTCTCTTTTATTAGCTTAAAGCAAAGATCTCATGCCTTATAACAGGTAAAAGCCCTCGTCACTCGCCTCGGCAGCTGTCATTCGGTTTGAAACGAGGACGGTACCTCCGATAGATTTCTGATTTTGAAATTGCAACATCACAAATTGGACGAGGGATTTCCATCTTAAATTCATGCTTTGTCTTGCATAATTTCCACAAATTCATGAAGAAAAATTGGTCTAAGTCTCAAACACTCATTATTCCGATTTTGAAGCCAAAACTATTTTAGCAGACCACTGTTGTCCAGAAGAACCCTTCGGAAAATATGATAGCATGTTTTATTTTTTGTTCATTCGAACACAATCTATTCAAAAGAATAAGCCAATGATTCAGACTTCCGGAAAATTAAATTCATAAATACAAATACAAATCAATTGCAATGATTCTATCACATGGATAGTGGATCGTAAAATATCCTAAAGAGACAACCAATTAAAATGAAAAATTTTAAAACAATCTCTGATTACAAAACAAATGTCCAAGAATTAATCATGACATGACAAATGTTATAAATCTTGTGATGATTATCTTCTCGCCGAGATGCTAAACATTTTAATTTAGTCATCTTTCTTCATATAAATTACTGTTAACTATTTAATAGTGCTCCTTGGTTCATCCTTCAACGAAATTAGAAAGCTTAGAATTTAAAATGCTGAATCTGAGAATTGGACTTGATAAAAATTTCCGTTTAAGCGGCATTCTCACTCTTTCTGCTTCCATGAGAGCTTAAAGAATTTGCCGAATGAAAATAAAACCAAGATTATATAAAAGTTTTAACTCTTATATAATCTTCACGGAATAACAAATCACCATCTTTACATATATATACAGAGAAAGAGACATGGTGTTTTCAATTGAACTTTTTTACTTAACGTGACCTGTTTCACGTTCATAGAAGATGGAGGGTTGCAATCGCTTTTTCACTCGCTTCCTGATGCAGTGTATTCTGAAATTTTCCACCATAAATTAAGGACAAAAATTACAGATTGTATAATAATTTTGGAATTGCCATTATGAACTAACATATAAATTTAACTATACATTGATGTCCAGAAGGTTGTGTCATTTGGTAGTCAATTTGTGAAATATTAATAAATAATATTTATAATCCTAAATTATTACGTATATTAAAGTCCGAAATGTAGAAGATAAATTGTTCTTCAACTCGCTTGTATTAGTGTGGTAAAAAGTAGGAAATAATATTTTTATTATCTAAAATCAAACACGATCATCAAGAAATATAGGCAAAATGAATATCGTAGAAAGAAATTCCTGGACATTCCTTAAAATTTAAATATATCATGAAAGTCATTAAAATTCGAATTTTCTTTGAGTATTTCTATCAGCTTCTCGCGCTTCTACGTTTTTGCTTTGACATCCGTATTTTTGGTAAAGTATTAGTTGAATCGTTGATTGAGTTACCACATGATTCAATAATTTTAAAATATTGGCTGTTTTTTAAAAAAATTAATGATTAATCTTCCTTCTGACCTGGTAGATTTTATTCATCTATAATGTGACTTGATTTGACTCTTGTCATTTCTTCACTTGTTAGAATTTGAAAATTAGATGAAGGACATTTTTGAAGAAAAAATTGACTCATTCGGTTTCTGAAACCAACCATTCAATTAAAATAAGAAATTAGGAATATTGTAAGTATATTATAAGAAGATATGAATAAAAATATTAATTCTTAGAATAAGAATTTTATTTATGCGAACTAGAGTATTTTACATACTTTTAGAATATTAACCCTCTGAAAGCCATAGTGCTTTGGAATGTCCTTCTTTTAAAACCCAGAACGGCCGAGGACAGAAATGAAAGTGGGTAAACATTTCCCTCCCCCGTCTAGTAAGCAAGAGATCACTTGCGTCGTGTGTGTGTGTGGGGGGGGGTTCTTTTATCTCGTCTCCTTTATCGTCTCTAAACCCTAGCCTACTGTATAGGGGTCGTTTACAAATTAGGATAAAACTATATATTTTTAGTAAAATATTTTCTAAAAGCTTTATTTTTTACTGCTGTGTATGATTATAACAGTAAAAGACAAATTTGATGAGAAAACATGATATTAAATTTTAATCAGCATGACGGTACCATTTTAAAATCATTGCTGCGTCAGAAATGTTTGATAATTTAAGAGTTGTAATTTTTTTATTTCAAGAATGTACTCATCTAGATAACTCACTGTCAGTAAGTAATATATTATATTTATTAAAACCGCGACCTCGACGACAATTTTTTGACAAAATGAAGGTCCTAAAATATATTAGAATTTTCTCGACATCTCTATTAGGAGCGGAGATATACAGAATGTACTAGGTGTATTCATGAGACGTCACGCCCTGCCGAGAAAGCTATAAAGACCCGCAGTTGCTTAGCTTTTGGGAACGTGTTGATCCACTCGGATCGCCTTTGGAGAGCGACCTTCTTTGGAATCTCTCTTTGGGGAATCTATCTATCCGCAATGCGAATTAGTAAGCTGTTAGACGCCGAGCGGTATTGAAAGTACTGTTGCTGTTATTAGTGGTTTGCTGTCTGTTTCTGTTGCTAATTTGTGCAATTGCTGCTTTTCCTGTTACCTGTGCGTCGTGTTTTCTGGAATATTCGAGAATAAAGCTCCGTTCTGCATAATCCTGCTTGTTGTATTGCATTCACGTACACCCACCCGACGATTTTTGCAATAATATATAGATTATGTGTCTACTGAAAAATGCATGCTCAGAATTTAAAAATATTAATAACAGTTCCTCCCTTCCAAGATAAATTGTAAACTTCAAGAAAGTAGCCCGAAAAAGGAAAGAGATACTCTGTTTGGTGAAAATTATTTGGCGGATGTATTAAGGCTAAAAGCCAGAAAAAAATAAATGCCAAAACATTTATAAGAAAGTTTTTTCAGTGTATTAATGTGGAATAATAACTTTTTATGTCAAATTTGGAGGTCAAAGCAAAACTCGTAAGAGCGTGAGGTGCAGAAACTAATAGAAGGATATAAAACAACAACGAATATCGTAAGAAACAAACGCTGTTCCTAGTCATTGCACTGATAAAAGTGTTCTTTTTAAAGCAAATATATATATATATATATATTATTTAATCCTGCGTTTCATAAAAATTTAAAATTTATTTACATACATAGGAGAGTTCATAACTAGAAAAATATGCCGACAACAAAGGCCGACTTTATGGCTTTAATTTCAAATTCAATGAAAATCTATTTTATTTATAAAACAATTTAATCTCTTTAAAATTTTTTGTATCCGTTTCGGAAAACAACGAAGGAGCGAGAGGAGCGGGAACTGTTATCATTCCCTAATTTAATTTATTAATGTGATAATTGTTACAGGTTGGCATGCTATCTGTAAATTGCGGCAATTTATATGAATGGTGCAAAAATCGGTCAAAATGTTGTAAATGACAGACCGTTGGATTTACAGCAACCATGTTCGGCCCGTAGTTATTAGTAGCTGTTCACTAAGAAAAGAATTCTAAAAATTTTAATTAATTTATTATTAATCAAAATTTTAACGTTTTTCATCTGTAACTTCGCAGCTTATTATCGTACAGAAACATTTTTACACTTTAAAATTAAGAAAATAATAGCTTTTCAGTAATACTATTATGATTGCCGTGAAATGTTTTCAATACTTCAAAAAAACGTTTGACGTAAAAATCGTTAAGCACAGAATGCGACGGCTGATGCAATCAAACGAGATGAAGCCAAGCTAGATGAAACAAGTGTAGAGCATTTTTATGCTCTGATGTTTCGCGCTAGAGATTCGGATCACCTTTAATTTTTTTATATTCCAACAAAAATTGTTTTGGAACAACATTTGTTAAGCTCGCAATAGATTCTGAGGAATCATGTCGGTAGAATGAATTTAAATTTTTCTTGGTTTCATAAAAAAAATGGCGTTATGGTCTAATTTTAATCCATTCAAATAGCACGATTTTTGTGTCTTCACACTAAAGAAAATATAAAAGAAAGTGCAAATTAGATCAGTACTTACACCGTAGAGAGGAACATGCCTTAACACTGTGACTTCTGGATTGTTCACGTAAAGGCGAAGCATAGAACTGTGGAAGAAATAAAGCTATTAGAAAGAAAATTAGTGGCTCTTGCACCTTTTAATTGCTTAAGAAATTTATAGAATATTTTAATGATTTTGATGTGCCAAAAGTGTACAATGAAATACATTACAAATGGACTCTAAATAATTTCCTTTGTATTTCAGGTAAATTTAATTTAAAATAATCAAATTCCTCGATCTAGGAAACTGCCAGAACGAAAATCTTGTTAATGATTGTGGTGCTTTTAATAAGCCTTTATTTTCGTATAGCAGATAGAAAATTTTAATTTTTTGTGTAATTAGACAGGGATGTTAATATGTTTTATTGACTAGTAACAGTTTTAAGCATGCTTCGAACTATTTGACTAATGCTTAACAATATATTTAAAAGTTTAGTCAATTCACTTATATTTGAGAAAGAGTGTGTCTGTAACATGCATTTTTAATTATAGTCGATTGTTTTTAATTCTTTATTTAAAAAATTTTCACAACTGACACAAAGCGAATATCAGAAAAAGAATAAAAATTGGAATCACCAAAACCATTAAATACGCTATATGAATTTATAACTTGTATTCTCTGAATTTTAAAACATTAAAACACTAAATAAGTAATTAAACATTGTAAACACTCAATCTTTACAATATTAGAGGATTAACAAGCTGTTTATAACCAAAGAAACATCAAAGATGTACAAGAAACTTGTTAAAAAATTTTTTAAATTTATATAACAAGAAATTATCTTTAATGTTGATTTCTAAATAAAATTTGATAAACAGATACTCAAATAAGCGGTTGTTACTAAAAGAGTCTTCTCTATATTTGTCAGTGAAGTACAGTCAGTATATGTGGCCAAGCATCGATTAATATTTTATCCCCTTTTATGTATTTTATTTTCGCGATAATCTTATTTATTCATTCTTCATAAATTTTTGATATGTTTTTATACTGGGTGCCTACTAAAGTCCCTTGCAGCCCCTAATTTTAGACCAATTTCAGCTCTAGTCATAAAAGTGGTGCCGAAGTAGAGTAAAGTTTTTTCGAGAGCCGAGTTTCCGATTCGTTTATTTTCTCTCTTCGCATTCCAAATTAAACGATCGCATATTTCGTTTCACGTTATACTTTTCGTGTCATTCATAGCTGAGGAGGTTGCTTGATTGCCGAGGAGAAGTTTTTTGAGTTTTCCTATAGTACGCAAATTAAGGGTATGAAAAAAGCCTCTTTTCAGAGCCAAAGCTTATAGTTTTATGAAAAGATTTTAAAGCTAATGTAATTCCTAGTTGTTGAAAAAAACGACTTTTATCCAGAGTATTTGATATTACTAAAAACTAATGATGTTTTTTTTTTCTGCAGATTTTCTATATCTTGAAATTAAAAAGATTGATAATAAAATAAAAACTGAGATTTAGTATAAAAGAAACTCTTTTCACAGTTCAATATAAACAAGTTACCTTTTTCGAATAGCATCATTAGTCGTCAAATTTATATAAATATCGTCTTAAATTATATTCATAGTACCAATATTTTAGTCACAGACAGATTAAAACAGCAGTCTTATAATGATACATTTCTTGAAAATGCTATGAGATATGGGTATCCTGCAATTTTCATGTATGCTTATGTTAATAAGAAATATTTAACACCATTAATTAATAGTCTGTTTATTTCTGATGTGATCATATATAATGGAATTGACAAAGATTTTAGTAAATCACTTCATAGGCAGATGGCGCCACTAGATTAATGATAATATTACATCATATATTCATTTTTCTGTACATTTCCAAAAATATATATATTATTATAAAAGGTTAAATTTAATTTATATTTAATATTTTAATAGTGTTTTATTATAGTATTAAAAGCTTAAGTTAGAAATAATATTTTCACTTTAAATGCGGAACTGTCTTTAGAATAATGCTCAAGTCACAGCAATAATTATAACCATTGAAATGGTTTGTTATAAGTTGTATACTTTGTCGTTTCTAATCATGAAAGATTTTAGCAATTTATTACCCTATTTTTCGTTTTTCCAACAATTGGCTTTCGTAGAGGGTTGGCGCCACAAATCTAGATTAAAGCGACGCATATCAGGTCCCAAGCTGATTGGCATTTGATTGTTGGAATTCTAATTCTAGGTTGTCTTTCTCTTAGTAGTAATAGTCTATAATCAAACTATCTTTTGTATTTCATTTGTATGATTGATGATAAGGTATTCTGATTTTAATTTGTGTTTTTAGAATACTATATATATATATATATATATATATATATATATATATATATATATATATATAAACCACAATATAGCTTGTTATATATGGACATACAAAACAATGTAAACAAGACATATCAAAATGCAATTCAAAAACTAAAACTTCATTAATTAAGCAAAATAAGCAAATCTAAAATAAAATCTAAAAAATTGAAAATACTATAGATACTAAGAGCAAAAGGTAAGTTTAAACATTTAGATGTTAACATGTAAATGAACACTGTTGCTATCAAAACTATTGATAAAGGGTAATCCAAGTATATGGAGTTTTCAACAATAAAATTAGTAGCTCGGCTTTGGAAGAGCATTAGTCAGGTTAAATCAATTTTGCTGTAGAAACCATCCCTGTTACAAAAGTTTTTGAAAAAACAGACAGGGTAATTAACCCTAAAATGAAAGAATTTAGAATGAAAAATCATACACTAACACCAACGGGATATCATCATCATATGGAAAGTACTAAAATTAATCTTTGAAATACAACAATATATAATTTACTATTATATTGCATTAAAAGTAAATACATTATTCAAAAAAATATCCATACTTATTCACTAAGAATTATAGAATCATTGTTTTTACCCATCCTTTACTTATATTCCACATTTTTATATGAACCGCCACTTAGCTTGACTTCGCAAATTGCCAAACTAGATTTATAACTATGATTCAACATAAATTAACAAAATAATATAATTTATTTTACTATTAAAGAATTAGTAGGATACCTATATTAACATTTTCCAATCGGCGGCACAAACACTGTACCGGTATTTTTTATCCCTTTTTCTTCGGCTGCAGTACAACTGTTGTACCGAGCAATCGAGTGACAGTTCTTTCCCCCTTTCTCCTGGAAGGAGTTCCCGTTCCATTCAAGACCGTGAGTTCTATTATCCGTAGTTTGTACACTAACAAGGCTTCAATTTGAGAAGTGAAATATTTAAGAAAAAATTTCTATATATTTTACCTCAACTTTTTTTCTCTAGTTGCATGCTTCGTCGGATAATTTTGATAATATGCGGTGATAATATTCATTATGGTAGGTGACTATGTCAGCTTAATCTCAAGCTTTATAGAGTATGCATACTTGGAGATCTGTAACTGGCCATGTAATTTATTGCTACACTAAGTAAGGAAGCACCGATATTATAAAAGGTTCACGATTGAATCAATGTAATATCAGAGAAATGTAGTTATAAAATTACAGAAGCATTTAAGTTCACATTTGAAATTAAATGTTCTTTTAAGATATATACATCTTGACAATATGGTTTGTATAATATATAAAGTTTTATAGCTTATTTCTCTTTTAAATGTTAGTTAACGCAATATATAACTTTCAGTTATGATATTTTTTTTAATATTTATTACTGTATAATTATTTATATAGTTTCTTGAGGAACTTGAAAAAAGTTGACTGGATTAAGAACTAATTATTAAAAAATTCTTTAACTATTTAAACACATAAATAATGATTGCCTACTGTATTATTCTTTGTATAATGTTTATCTTATATTTAAACAATTTATATCATACCACTTTGTTTCAGAAAAAGTTTTTCAAGTAATTTGTGGAGATTAAAAAAAATTGCGAATGAAACAAATAAAAATTATAAATATAAGCCCATTTTTCATATATGATTATTATGAAATATCCCATTTAGATCAATTTTACTCTCTTAGTACCTGAAATGTCTCACTGTCAACTCGAGTAGAAAATCCATTTTAATTTTAGAATTTACTTTAAAAAAGAATTCTTGCATATTGCAAAATACATAAGAATTATAAAATCAAAATACGTACTTGAAAGC
Source organism: Araneus ventricosus (assembly GCA_013235015.1). NCBI lineage: Eukaryota > Metazoa > Arthropoda > Arachnida > Araneae > Araneidae > Araneus > Araneus ventricosus. The sequence continues at coordinate 95,915 of BGPR01002097.1, forward strand.
GAGAAATTCATTGAAATAAAAGCGTGAGGGAAGAATTGCGATAAAAAAAATATTGAAACATATGTAGCCAAATCTAGGAACCTTTTGACACTGGAATGATTACGGACCCCAAAACGGCAGCTCTTCCCCTCACCCCATTGTAAAATGAATGCCTTAACAATACTGCATGGAATGACAATAGGCATACTGGTCTTTCTAGTGGGGACAAGAAAGGATCTCCTTCGCTCTGAAAGTAGCCGAACGAGGGAAATATTTTCTTTCGTTCTATGCCGAGTTTTAGAGATTAAAAAACTCAAAACCTGCTGAAATATGTAATAGAATTAATAATCTAAATTTTTATAAAATTATGTATTTGAACATTAATAATCTAATCTTGTTCTAAGGCGTTTTTCAATTAATAAATCCTGGCGCCATCTATGTAGTAATTAAGAAACTAATAAATCAATAACCGATTTGAAAGAAATTACATAATACAAGTAGTATAAGAAAAAACACGTACCTATAAGCCAAGAATTATAAAAATTCTATTAAATACCAAAATGAATGTTTTAATCTAAATGACCTAAATATATATATATATATATATATATATGATATTTTAATTTTTTAACTTTCTTAAATAATTTTTAACAACACCTCATTTTAATTACTTCTACTTCCATCGTAATAAGCGCACTACAACTTTCTTTTCGAGTCAGGAGTTTTTTCCGGGGAAATTAACGTCTCTGGGTACTTAAACCTTTTGCGCATTCCTATCTAATCTTTTTGATTCAAGCATGTAAGCTGACAGCAACAACGCGTCGCTCAGGCGTAACCTTTGAAATACTGGTCATGGAGCTACGTGAAAACTAAATCCTTTACCCATGAAGAAATAACCTAATATCCTCAATGACTCAGTAAATAAAGATTAAGCCAAATATTGTCTCTTCCATGAACAAAATGGACTACACCTCACCTTCATTAAAGCATTATCATTTAGTATCATTATATTTTTTGAGTGTGTTGGTTATGCTTTGTACATAATTGTTTCTGAATTTTAGTATTTGCATTTTCATGAATTTATATTGAATATTAGTATTATTATTCTATGCATTTAATTGCAATATTAAAGTAAATAGTTTAAAATGTACTTTTTAAAAAATTCCCTTAAATTTAAAATTGTTTTCCCTAACTTGTATTAAATTTTCCCTGCAGGAATTTAGGATCTGGTAAAATAGTTACAATGAATGAAAAAATAAATGATAAACCAGATGAATCTGGTCCTGTAATGCAGGCTACAAATTCTATCAATACCATTCCTTTTGATCACAACAACTCTATGAATGTAAATGCTTGGCTTAAATACTTTAATGATAAATGTCAAGAGTATAATTTAGATGATAAATGGAAATTAAACAATATAACAACATACTTAAAAAACATTTCTTTAACTAAATATGTAAATTCATACGATACAATTAACGCTTGGAAAGAATTCACTTCCTTCTTAACGGAAAGATACATCTCCCCTAACCAAGTCAATTTAAGTGATTTCACTTTGAAGTCATCAAAGAAGGCGATGATATAACTCTATACTTTCAAGAAAAATTGAAAATATTCAGGCAATTAAATTTATTTACAAATATGATTCTTGAGAGACTTTCAGATGGCTTGCCAGTTAATCTAATACAACTTCTTGCTATAAATTCTCCTAACAATCCTACAGAATGGCTCATAACAAACACAAAATTGATCAAAATTAAAAAAATCAAATGTAAATCAAATTAACCCTAGCCACTCTGAAACCCAAAATTTACAAACAAACTCTGTTAACGGTAACCAATGGCAGCCAAGAAATTTTAGGCCCCATAACTTTACACCCAGGCAAAATTTCAGACAAAATAACTATAACAAAACTCTTAATCGAAGGCAAACTTTCATACCCTTTAGTAATGCTAACACACATTTTCAAAACCAATTACCACCTTTACCATGCTGTCTTTGCACAAATCAAGGCATTGTCAATGCTTATAATTGGGTACAAACTTGCCCATTTAGACTTGCGGCAGGACAGTTACCATCTCAAAACCCTGCTCCATCTAACTTTGACCCTCCAAAGGAGGATAATCAACAATGACAATTACCTACAGTATCCGGATACTACAAAAGAAAGCCGTTGCCATGTGTTTTAGACACTGTTTCGACTATCTCTTTAATGGGGAACTTCAGCATTTTTTAAAAACACATGAAAGCCATCCGTATTTGTAGAAAAAATCATTCTAATTTCAAATATGCAAGTGAAATTTTACAGAAAAATTTATTTATTTAGATATTGAGAGCGAAAGATGCACTGAAATAGCAAGAATCAT
>BGPR01002097.1:98662-109842 GCA_013235015.1 Araneus ventricosus
CCCTTTGAGAGGCCATTGCCCCTCAAAGGGTAAACAAATAAATTCCATGTAATCAAATGGGAAAAAACTAATTAACTTTAAGCATTTGCTTTAAAATATCGTAATTTTTTTGCTGCTAACCTCACCTTATACTTCTTTTAAAAACAAAAAAGATATCGAATTCTGAATTTACTGTGCTTCATGATATACAATTTTAATAGGTATAATATAGATTAATAACTCACATCAAAATGATCTCCACAGACATGACGAACGCTGCTTGCTGATAATTCCGGATTTAGCTTCGGATCTCTCTTCATCGCTTTACACCACTTTTTGCGAATAGCATAATTTTTTTGGCACATTGATAAATAATTTATCGGGTGCCGTTATAGTTGTATTACGACATTTAGGAACAATACAATACTTGTATCTTTCCAACATTATTTTATCTGATGCGATAGTCGGAAAGCATAGAAAAAAAGAGAATTTCTATAGAGCGCGAACGGGAAGGAAGAGTGTTTCTCCCCTGTCTGGCAATTTTGACGTCACACCCGTTTCGCGCCAAAATAGATCGTTTTTCCCGCGTTTTCTGAGAGGCGAACTTTGATTGCAAATTTAAAAAAAACAAAAGTGTCTAGAATTTTTTTCTTAATGTTATTGTTCGTTTCGAAGTATTTTAAATCGATTTAAAAAATAAAAAAAAAATGCTGAAGTTCCCCATTCCACGTGATTTAGCGACAAGAAAACATTTAAAAATGACAAATGCTCAAGGTATAACTGTACAGCAAACCCGGGGTTCAATTAACCTTACTAAAACATGTACATTTTCATTAAAAATTGGTACCACAAACAAAAGTGTGATAATGTATGTTCTAGATCATACTTTACCGTATATAATAACAGGAATACCAGAATTGGCAAAATATGACATACTATAAACTGCAGTCAACTCACACACACAATAAATATCTCAAAATGGAAAAAACTTATATAAAAATCAAAATCAGAAAAACAAAAAAAAAATTCTTTACATATTTCTGAATGTAAACAAAAAAACTCCCATTGTTCTCAGCCCACGGAAGATCAGTTTAACCTTCCTCAGTCTGTCACAGAGAATAAATGTGAGTTAAGAAATGAAATAAATGATATAATTAAAAATTTTGATTCAGTTTTCTCAAAGGACAAGCATGATGTTGGTGAACTCAGGGTTGAACCACAGAGAATTGTGCTCAATTCTGACTTGCCAGTTAGTCTGAGACCTTATCGTACTTCTCCTGTTGAGGAACAAGAAATAAAGAGCCAGGTCGAGAAATTGTTGCAAGCTGGTTTAATTAAAGAAATTAACAGTCCCTATTAATCTCCTGTAACTTTAACTTTTAAACGCGATTAGGGTAAAAAGACTCGATTATGCAATATACATAGATTTCAGAAAATTAAATGCTCTATGCAAATCAGACTCTGAACCCTTACCCATAATGGATAGCCTACTAGATAAATCATCAAAAGCAAAAATTTTTTCCTCATTGGATTTAGCTTCTGGGCATTGGCATGTGCCCATTCACCCTAAAGATACTGAAAAATTAGCTTCCTGCAGAAATTTTGGCTTGTATGAGTCGTGCAGATTACCATTTGGCATTAAAGTAGCTCCCGCAATTTTTAATAGATTAATTCGAAGAATATTAACTAAATATAAAATTTATTTTGCTTGCAATTATTTCGATGATATCATTGTGTACTCTTCATCTGAACTAGAACATTGGAAACACATCTTAAAACAATGTTTGAAATATGTGAAAAAGAAAACATTAAATTGAAACTATACAAATATGTTTTTGCCCAAACTAAAATTAGCTTTTTGGGTTATGAAATTGAACAAGGGAAAGTTTCCCCTAATAATGCTAATATTGAAACTATCAAAAAGTTGCAACCACCCACTATTGTTAAAGAACTTCAAAGGTTCTTATGTTCTGTAAATGTTTACAATAAATTTATTCCACAATATGCAACTTAGATGCCCTTTAAATCAACTTTTGAAGAAAGATGTAAAATTTAACTGGACAAATGAATGTCAGGATGCAATTGACAAACTTAAAGAAACCATATCAACTAAACCAGTTTTAAATGTATATAACCCTGATGCAACTTGTCATGATTTTGTCGATGCATCACAAAAAAGTGTTGGAGCTGTTTCGAAACAACCTGATGCCTCTGATGTTTTACATCCAATAGCTTATTATTCTAGAACTTTAAGAGACTATGAAAAAATTATGCTATAACGGAGTTAGAATGTCTTGCAATAGTTGATGCTTTGGATATATTTTACTATTAGCTCCACGGTCGAAAATTTGTCATTCATACTGATCATGCAAGCGGCTCTGATTTGGCCGTAGAACGGCGGCGTTTCCATTAGAGCTGAAGAGATGCAGCACTCTCTGATTTTTTTAAAAATTGTATCTTCGTTTTCAATCTTGTTCGCTTACATTTTTACTCTCAAAGTTCCATGACTTATGAAAATGCAAAAAATGTAATAAAAAATTGAAAAGAAGGCAGAAAATAAATCAACAAGTAAGATAGAAGGAGGTTTGGTTAAAAAATATTAAAAATTTAAGGGATAGGTTATTCCGCTGGTCATTAAGTTAAGTATGTTTGACTATGAAGTTAAATATGAAAAAGGTTCCACTAACATTGAAGCAGATAAGTTACCTAGGCATCCAGTTTCTCACCATCTTCAACATTCAGTACATTTGTGAGACATAAATGAAAGAAAAACTCAACAAAAAAGGATAATCTTTGTGGACCTAAGTACCATGAAGTTAAAGATATAATAGTAATGAAAAAGAAAAATCTGTTTAAAATTGTTGTTCTATTTTCATTATGACTTAAATTATTAAATCAAGCTCATGAACAATTTGGTCATCCTGGTGTCCAAAAAATGTTAAATTTAATTATCCCTCATCATTATTGGCCTAATATTACCTCTGATATAATTGAATTTGTTAAACAATGCTCCGTTTATCAACTTAACAAAAAACGAAAACAGAAAAGATTTGGCCTGCTCCAACAAGTGCCTCTTACCAGAAAACCTTTCAAATGTATTTCTGTAGACACTGTTGAACGTTTCAATTATTACAATTCAACAAAAAAAATTTCTTTATATTGTGATTGACCATGCAACAAGGCATATTTGGGCTTTTCCTTCAAAAAAAGAAATTTCTGAAACTTAATTAAATATTCTAAAACAAATTTTCCAAATTCAAGTCCCTGTAAAATTATTAACTTATAAAAATGGTGCATTTACTTCTTCTAGACACAAAAATTTCTTAAGAAATTAGAATGTTAAACATCTTTTAACAACGGCCCATTACCCACAAACGAATGGCAAAGCTGAACGCATTAATCAATCATTAGTAACTACGCTTAAATGTAAAGTTAATTCCTCTTCCACTAAAGTTCCTTGGACCAAATTATTAGAAAATGTTACTAATGAATATAACTTAACTCTCCATTCAATAACCAAATTTCCACCTGCACACTTGTTGCTTTGTACATTACCTTATGATTCCCCTTTTGGTCAAAATAGTTATTACGAACCTGTTATTGAAGCTCGAAATTTGGCTTTACAAAGAACAATAGACTATCATAACAAAATAAAAATAAGATATGATGCACGTTTTGTTGACAAGAAATTTAACCCAGGTGATCTTGTTTTTTGTGAAGAATTACAGTATCCCAATACTATAAAATTAAGTCCTCCTTTTTCTGGCCCATATGAATTTAATGAAAAATGTTCTGAAGTAACTCATGAAATTAATAAACCAAAATCTTTAACAAAACAGCCTACAAAAATTGTGCATATTTCTAAATTAAGATGTTTCCATTCACAAAATAAATTTAAACTAAGTCATTAATAATAAATTAACTTTATATATATATAAATATTATCTTGCCATTATAATTCTGTCCCTTTAGGTAATAGTCAGTCCGTTCAAAAATCATTTCCCCCATGGAGGGCTGAATCTTACATATCTTTCTTCTTTGGTTTTGTTGCCAAAAAACAAAACAATCATAATAAATGAAACAAGACTTAATGTTTAAAGAACAGCGTTTAACAATATTGTGTTCTGTTTTGTGCATTGTCTCTCTCTCTGGGAGAATGCATGAAACAGATCACAAAGACCTAGTCCCTTTTCTGCCCAGACTTCGTGATACTCCCAGTTGCTTAGGCAATATCATCAAGATTAAATATACTATTGTCACTGTTGTTAAACTCAACCAAATGTCACTGATATCAAAAATTAGTATATTCATATTATTCTATTTGAAACATATTTGTATCTTTGTTTATAAAAAGTTTTTTTCATACCATTTTAGATGCACGTACAATTGTATATTTACATTTAAATTATTTTTCATATAAACATATCAGTAATTCAATTTACTATCGAAAGAACTTTTATTTGAAGAACTTTTCATCACGTGAATGGAACTTTTGTACAGTCAACTAGCTAGCGTTTATTGGAGTACTCCAAGGAACAGGATATATAATATAAAATTTCTGTGTACATATTATTGAAATAATTTTGATATTTAAATGACTATTTTCTATGTTTTTTTTCTTTATAAAAATCCTTGTATTTATATTTTTGCTTGTACTCACTGAAGTGCATTTGAAAAATGTGTTTAGCTTATTAAACATTTATTGTTAACATTATTAAATTCAAGCCCATGACCAGCAATTAAAACAATTTATCAAAATTTTAATAGTACTTTATAACTTGCAAAGCTTCGCAGGTGCTGCGATAGCAAGGGTCCTGCTGCCGTACGACTCTTGCGGAGGCGGAAATTGCGATATTTTAATTTTTTAACTTTCTTAAATCATTTTTAACGACATCTCATTTAAATTACTTCTACTTCCATCGTAATAAGCGCACTACAACTTTCTTTTCGATTCACGAGTTTTTTCCATGAAGATTCCCGTCTCTGGGTGCTTAAACTTTCTGCGCATTCCTATCTAACCTTTCTGATTCAAGCATGTAAGATGACAGGAACAACCCGCCGCTCAGGCGTAACCTTTGAAATACTGCTCATGGAGCTACGTAAAAACTGGATCCTTTATCCATGAAGAAATAACCTAATATCCTCAATGACTGAATAAAGGATTAAGCCAAATATTGTATCTTCCATGAACAAAATGGACTACACATCACCCTCATTAAAGCATTATCTTATATATATATATATATATATATATATATATATCAATGTCTTGAAAATCAATAAATGTTGAAAAAAATTGGAGAGACTGTAGTTAATCGGTAAAAGCGTGTAGATGCTCATCAGGGTGAATCAGTTTATGAATGTTTAATTTGTATATGTTGCTTTTACAATTATGCTATGATTGTTTCTTATATATATATATATATATATAAAACTTATTATATATAATCATACAGAAACAAACTAAACAAGACATATCAAGGAGCAAATCCTATACTAAAAATTCATTATTTGAACAATGCAACCAAATTTAAAACAAAATATAAAGAATTGAAGATACTATAGATACCATGAACAAAAAATTAGGTTCAAACATTTATATGTCAACATGTAAGCAAACTATATTGTTATTAAATGTATTGAAAATGGCAATCCAAGTATATGGAGTTTTCAACAATTAATATAGCAGCTTGGCTGTGGACAAGCTTTAGCCATGTTAAATTAATTTTGCTGTACAAACTATCCCTGTTACTAAAGTTGTTACATATATATAGTAAATAAATTAAATACGTCAATTAGCAATTTACACAAACATACATTATATTTATAATATAAATAAATATTAAAGTTAAATTAAATCAGCCTATGCGTAATCATACATTAGAATAAAAAAAATAAAACTTGACTTAAATCTATTAATCAAAACTTGGAAAAGACAACCGTATTTGAAATTCTAACAAACAAAATATACAACCTGCCTTAGGACATAATCTAGATTTTGTGGCTTCAACACTCTACGAAGAAAATTGTTGGACAAAAGAAAAAAAATTGTATTGTAGTGGCGAATGTCAAACTACATGGCTTAAGTAAATCAAAACACTTATACTTTACAGACTTTACTCCCCTGACAATAAGAATCATAAAGACACTACAATACTTTCGATAATTTAATTAAAAATACAATGAAATTACTAGCCAAAAAATATTTTCGAATATATCCCCAAAGCATCTCAAGATGAGAAAAAAGGAGAGGAAATATCATGTTATTATACCTGCTATTAAGAAAGATTTAAATAAACACACTGTTATACTGCATACTATTCAGAAGCTAAATATAGTTTTATGTATCCGATTTATGTACACAACCATAACATAAGTTCCGCATCTAATGAGGAAATGTTATTTTTGATTTTGGCGCTTTAATACTTAGAAAAAACACTATAAGGAATATTAAATTTACTCTGTTAGAATTATGTATATTAGATATATCTATAGATTAATAATAATTATTTAATATACGATGCAATAAAAATATTTAAAATATTGGCGCCATCTACCATTGAAATAATATATTAAAATCTCTTTGCTAAATATATCATATAAGATAATAAAAAGGATAATTTAAAATGAAAATTAATAGGAGAATAAATAAAAGAAAAATATTAATTTGTTGGTGTTTAATATTTCAGATTAATATAAGCATACATGATATTTTTAGAATACCCTATCTCAAAGCATTTTCAAGAAATGCTATAATATGGGAATTCTGAATATTTCTGTCTGTAACTATAATATTGCTTCTGTAAATGCATTTTAATATAATATTTTTATATATTGAACGACTTACGTTACTATTCCAATATGGAAACCTGTTTATATTGAACTGAAAAGTTTTTCTTTTATCAAAAATATTAGTGCTTAATTTATTTTATCTACTATTTTTATTTCAAGATATAGAAAATCTGCAGAAAACAGTCATTAGTTTTTAGTAATATCAAATATTCTGGACAAAATTCCATTTGTGATGTGCAGTCTTCGACTGTTTTAAGCATTAATAAATTGCCAATATATCTATACAAAATATAAGAATTGTTAATATTTTCTTTCTCATAATAGTGTAAATATAAATTAGCTAGTGAATTACTAGCACGTTCTCCTTGTGGAAGTCCTTTTATTTGTTGATACAATTTACTGTCAAAGCTAATATAATTTCCTTTCAAAATAACATCTATTAATGCTTTATATTTTTAAATATTAATCACATTATGTAAGCCAATATTTTTATGAATCTGTAAAAACATTTCCACCATATCTTTAATATCTACAGCACTGAAAAAATCTTGAAAATCAAAAGTATGCACTGAAAAAATATATATATATCTTTAATACCTTTTATAATTTCATAACTATTATTAATAATAACCGTATTGATTTGTATTTTGAATATATAAATATATGGAAAAAAACACAGTATGTCCCAAATAGAAAAAAGAACATGTTTGATGTCAGTGACATTTCTCAGAGTTTGACATCACTGACAAAAGTTTGTTTATTCTTGAAAACAGTTGCATAAACAACTGGAAATGTCCAACAAGTCTGGGCAAAAGGGGCAAGGGCGTTGTGGCTTTTCTCGCGCATCCTCCAAAATAGAGTCAATGCATAGCAGTTCTACTGTGAGTAATGAGTTGAGTAAAAAGGGTATTATTTTGTCTGATCTTGCAAACGATGATTGCGAAATCGGTTTATTGCTGGCAGCGGATGTTGCGAGGATGTTATTTTTGGAAGGATCTGTCAAATTATATTCGGGTTTGTTTTTATTAAAAACGCGTTTGGGTTTCGTTTTAACCGGGAAACAGGAAGTATCTGATAAATGTAATGAAAAATGTGATACTGTTTTAAATGTTATTTCTTTATTTGTTAAAGATTCCTTTATCAATGAGTTATGGTCTCTCGAGAATATCAGAATTTTTGATCCAATTCAAAGGTTAAATGAAAATAATGAGCATTTAAAAGTGATTGAGGAATTTGAAAACAGTATGAAAATTCTGCCAGACGGTAGATACGAACTTTGTTTGCCCTTCAAATCGGATGTCATTGAGTTGCCTTCCAATAAATAATTGACATGGAAGCGGCATAAAAAAAATGTGCGAACGCGCACAACGGAATGGGCTTCTAGATGATTATAAAGCTGTATTTAAGTAATGGGAAGAATTAAAAATAATAGAAAAAATGGATTGCGAAAACGAAACTTCTCTTTTTTTGCCACATCGACCGGCTGTTAAAACCGATAGTATCACCACCAAAATAAGACCAGTTTTTGACGCGTCGGCTCGTGAAACTGAAAGAATTCATTAAATGATTTATTGTATAAAGGTCCAAATTTAATTGAGCAGATACCAGATATCATAGATAGGTTTCGAAGTTATCCGATCGATATTTCTGCTGATATTGAAAAGGCGTTCCTTCAATTGGGAATTGCTCCTGAACATAGAGATTTTTTGAGATTCTTTTACCCTACTGAAAATGAGGAAATTGTATATCGACATAGTCGAGTACTCTTTGGTGTATCATCGAGTCCTTTCTTGTTAGCTGCGGCACTTTCACACTTGCCCGAACATGTGCCCGCAGAAGGTTCTGAAATAGCCGATAAATTAAAATTTTCGTTTTATGTTGATAATTGCGTTGCGGGAGTGAGCGATGCTACACAACAGGAAAAATTTATTTTAAAAGCTAGGGGAATTTTGTCACATGGCTGTTTTAATCTACGAAATTGGGAAAGTAATGTCGATTGTAAATACATATCTAAGAGTACAGGGACAGCGAAACTATTGGGAATTCTATGGGATCTAGATAAAGATGTTCTGAAATGCAGGGTTCGTGTAGAAGATTTAAAAACTGATAGTAACATAACTAAAAGGTTTATTTTGGCAGCTGTTCAGAAAATTTTCGATCCACTTGGAATTTTATGTTCTGCACTTCTGTCACCTAAAATACTGTTGCAGAATACCTGGAGATTAAAATTATCTTGGGATTCAACTTTGCCAGATAATATTGTGAAGCCTTTTCTAAAGTGGTGGGGTGAAGTAGCTAAACTTTCAGATATTGAAATTCCGCGTCATTTGGAAATTAATGATACCACGCAAATGCCCGTTTGTGTTGATGCCTCAAAGAGGCATATGCAACTTGCCTATTTCTCAGAACAGACACTTCCCAAGGTGTAAAAGTTGTACTTGTTAGAGAGAAATCAAGATTAGCTCCTTTAAAGCAGGCAACTATCCCCAGATTAGAGCTCATGGCATGCTGTATTGGTGCCAGGTTGGCACATTCGGTACAGCAAGCTCTTAATATTACTGAAATGGAAACCATTTTTTGGAGTGATTCCATGGTTGCATTGTACTGGTTGAGGGAAAAGGGGGGATGGTCAGTTTTCGTATCGAATAGAATTAAAGAAACAAAGCCTCTCTTTCCTAACGGTGAGTGGCGTCATGTACCGGGAGAAATTAATCCGGCCGATTTAATTTCTCGAGGATGTTCACCTAGTCATTTGGTTGAGTCACATTGGTAGGAAGGTCCATTGTGGTTGGTAGAGTCTCCAGATAACTGTCCCGTGACCGAATTAATTAATTGCGAAACTTCCGACATTTCTTCAGACAGAAAAAAAGTTAGATTGTGTAATTCAAATTTGTCAGAAGAAAAAGTACCGTGGTATGCTAGGAAATTTCCAAATTTCACTCAATCTTATTAGTTGCCTGGGTTCTAAGATTTATTAATAATGTAAGGAGTAGAATCAATGAGAGAAAGACAGGACAATTAACAGTAGAGCAGATAGAGAGTGCTGAGATCCAGCTAATTCGATCTGTACAAGCTCAGAGTTTTCCAGATGAAAATTCAATCCCTAACCTGTGTGCATTCAGAGATGAAAATAACATCATACGTGTGAAAACTCGAATTACTGAACGTATAGACACTCCTCATTTTCTTTCGCCAATACTACTACCTAACAATTGTATTTTTACAGAAAGACTTGTAGAGCACCTTTATATTGAGAGTTATCATGCTGGGACACAGTTGCTTCTCAGCATAATACGTGAAAAGTATTGGATATTAGGTGGCAGGAGAACTCTTCGAAAAATATGGAATGCTTGTGTTAAGTGCCGTAGATTTAAAAGCAAATCTCCCACAGCTGATCCAGTTTCGCTACCTGCTGATCGAGTGAAAAACGCAGCCGTGTTTGAAGTGGTAGGCGTAGATTTGGCTGGCCCCCTGTACATAAAACGTGGTATACACCTGTGCCCTTTACCGAGCATTACATCTTGAACTAGTTTCTTCGCTTTCTGCTGATGTCTTTCTATTGTCTTTTCGTCGTTTTGCGGCCAAAAGAGGAAGACCTCGAATAAAATATTCGGACAATGGTACAAATTTCAGAGGGGCCTATAACGAATTGGCTACTATCGTTTGGAGCGAAGTTTCTCGATATGCAGAGATATAACGTACAACGTAGAAATTTTTACCTCTCACGGCTACCTGGTGGGGCAGCTTTTGGGAAAGGCTTGTGAGAACAGTAAAAGAGCTTCTCAGTGGAACCTTAGGTAAAGTCATATTCACGTATAAAGAGCTGTTGACAATCTTATGCGAATGTGAAAAAGTTGTTAATTCACGTCCGTTAACGTATCTCTATGAAGACATGCAGGATATTACTCCAATTACACCTGAAATGTTCTTGTTTGATATATCAACTGCCGAGGTAAAAGATTTAGATGTGCGGGATGGTAATCACTTCCGCAAGAGATTAAGATTTCGAGCTAAAGCAATCGAAGAGCTGAGAAAGCGATTTAGGAGTGAATACCTGAGTCAGCTGATTCAACGACAGAAACAAGATCCTCAGTCGTCAAACATTCGTGAAGGAGATATCGTCTTGATTGGGGACGATGTGAAAAACGTCTTCAATGGCCTTTGCCTCGCGTAATAGAACTGATTCCAGGAAAGGATGGACTAGTGAGAACTGTTAAATTAAAGACTCAGTCTCCTACTTTAATTCGTCCAATCCAACGTGTGTTTCCTCTTGATCTTAGTGGAAATGACTTGACAAGTTTACCGCTCTAGAAAGTTCAACTGACCGAACTGTCTGTGAACTCTCCTAATCCAGAGACTCCTGTGAAATTTCCGATTCCAGAGACTTCTGTGAAATCTCCTATTCCAGA
>BGPR01002097.1:119236-196445 GCA_013235015.1 Araneus ventricosus
GTAAATTCAGTTCATTATCATTAGTATTCAGAAAGATATCGGTAATATTGTAGCATAAGAATTTTAGCTCCTGTCGAAGAGAAGCTAAAAGATGAGGGGTTGTACACAAATTGATATTTTTAAACTTATACTTAAATAGTTATATTTGAATTGTATAGTGGTTAGAAAATTTGCTGAATACCCATGAAATTACATCTAATATTCGTAACGAATAAAAAAAATGAAATATGCAGAATTATTAAAATATTTTAAGAAAGAACAATAGATAAAAAATCACTGCCAAAATAAAGAGTATTTTAAAAAATATCGTTCAATGTAAAATTGTAATATAAATCTTGTTAATAATCATGTAAATAATATACTAAAGTAATAAAATGTTTGTTATTTATAGTGCCTAATTATTGGAATTTAAGTCTTGTACATAATTGATAATTGTTCATGGTATGCAGCAAATTCCCACCATACACCATCATAAACTATTTGTTATGTTTAAAAATATCAATTTGTGTACAGTCCCCTCATCTTTTAGCTTCTTCTCGACAGGAGCTAAAAAATTTGCCCTTTTGTAATAATGCCGATATCTTCTGAATAAGGTATTGGATTAATTTTTTTTATATAAGTTGCCCTATATATCTGGCTTTAAAGTTGTGAAAGAAAAATTACACTATGTTTCGCGCATGCGCAGTAAAACACTATTTACTAAAATTGCTCATAATTCCTGTAATATTCAACGATTCTTTTCTAAAGTTTTACACAAATGCTTCTCTAAGATATTGTCATCTTTTCTGTAAATTTTGTATAATATAACAGAAAACTCTGCATGTTATAAGCAAAAAACAGGTGGGAAAATTTAAGAGTTTTTAAGAAAACCTTTATATCTTCCCAAATATTTGGGCTGAGTTTACAAAAATTCCTGTAAATATTATGCACATTAAACATTACCATTTCTGAAAGTTTCATCTTGTTATCAGTATTCTGTGAAGCGGGGTGGGCCAAAAACGTTTTTGTCTTCATCAGTTTGTAGATGGCCCCCTAATTGTCCTCAGGACCGAATCTTCAATGTAAAATGTGAGTTATTGTCTATTCTTTACTTGTCCGAAGTTTAAAGGCAGTCGGTTAAACTATTCCGGAGAAATTCTAAAAAATGTGAAAATCTGCAAGTGTCCGGATACTTTTGGGCATATAGTGTATATAAGTGTGCTTTTTGAGGGGATGGCGGCATTTTTTAACGGATTTCGTTTGTCGTTAGCAGAAAAAAGCACAAATTAATATCATGAGCGAGCTTCTCTTCCTGACGAGCGGCTCGTTATGATATTTTTCAATTTATTTTGGTTTTTATCTATTTTTTGCCATTGCGTCTTGATTGTTTTTGAGTTTTTGTCTTGTGTTTCTAAGTTTCTTTTGATATATATATATATATATATATATAATAGAGAGTATAAAATGTGAAATGAAAAACGGCATATTTTATATATATATTGGGCTTTGGGATTGAATAATCTTTTGATATGATTTTGTTGTTGAGGAGTAGGAGAATTGCCAAGCCGCCTACAGGAAGAGCTGACGGATGAAATATTTTGTTTTTCCTGCGTCGACATTGAGTTAAAATGTGACCTTTTAAGCCATTTTTGCAAGTGGTTTTTCTGAGACTTTCTCATGTGCCAGGATGCAATTCGTGTTGTAACCAATCATAGAATCGCATATATCTCTCTGAGATAAGACAAGATGTTATTTTTAGTAGATAATTCTGACATTTGGTTTTAAATTAGTGAGGTGAAATTAGTTGAAAATCGAAAACAGTCGAAAAGCAATCACTTGTAACTTCTATATGTTAAACATCCAACATTTAAACAAAAATGTTTTTTTTTAATTTGAATGTTTCGTACCATGAATGTAAGTAAAATTTATTAATATCAATAGAATTTCACTTTTCAAACTGAAATATATAAGTAAAAAAAATACAGAAATGTAAAAGGAGATTGCAAGAAAAGAGAGTAAAATGATACCAAAGTAACAGAAAAATAAATACTTACTCTAAACTTTCCCTTAGCTGTAACATAGAAAAACAGGAATGAAAATCAATATAAACAAGAATGCACATTTAAAAGAGAGAAAAACTTATCACTTCATGAGTAACTGAGCTCAACTTGAGAAATATTTATCAATCCGCTTTATATAACAGAAAGCGAAGAGATATTTAAAACAGCTTGTATGATTGCCTAGAATCAGGCAGGGAAGATTAGTTGCATGTATTATTTGGAGGAACTTCAGAGCAAATCGCTGTATATACTCATAATAAATCGAGTCTGAAGTGAGGTCGATTGATAAATGAAGACATTTGATGGTGGAGTCATATATCTTCCTGTGAGGAATTAGCAACGAATGTCCAGTTTTTGCAGCTGCGAAACTGCTCTTGAAGCTATCGCACGTCGCCTTACTAGAGATAATAATTTCCAGTTTAGCGTCTGTTTTTATCCAAAGCGTTTTTCCTTTAATCTAATTTTGATAACTATGGTCCATTATTTCTCTGCCAATTGAATATCTCGATGCAGATATTATTGGGGCAGACAATTGGATAATTATTGGCGTCTTTCTGAAACGTAGGGGAAAATGTCTATTTAAGTACAGCGTATTAGTTTTATTTGGTTGTGAGCATTCGAAGATCCCCGACTTAACTACGATGTCAAAAGGAAGAGGAAAAATCTGGAGTAAATTTGTTCTTTCTAATTAGAATTTCATTGGTAGCTAAAAAGTACGGAAATGCATTTTGAATCTCTTTCATTTGTCGGATTTAATTCAAATTGAAAAAAACACTTATTGTCAATTTTGTGACAAAATTATATGTCAAATTTCATGCACTTAGATTCTTTGCATTTTTGATTTGTCGCTTTCAAATACCCACGAATAGAAAGATCGAGAGACTCTCAATCTGTGGCCTGATTTGTTTTGACATGTGGGCACATCAAAATGTAAGATTAGATGGGTGAATGAATTTTATAGATGTGTTCACAGGCGTCTGCCTTTCTAATTTTCGTATTCGCAGAATTAAGAAATCTCGTGAATGTTCCAAATTTCGTTCATCGTATTTAGTTTTATGTTTTTTATTATTATTTCTATTATGTTATTATTTATATTTTTGAAGCAAAATTATCTACGTTTAAAACATTTTTTGATTTCTGTTAATATGAGAAAAGAATAAATGAACTGAAAGAAAGTAAGTAACTAAAGTAAAAAATCCTCGTAAAATTGAAAATATAAGATCAAATAATAATTTGATCGGTCCTTAAGGACAACAAGCTTTAGTCCGAGTAGTTGCGCAAACTCTTACATTTATCCCCAGCATGTTCCAAGGACAACACAAATTTAAGTTAAAAGAAAACAAATACAGTAAAGAAATTTAAATTCAAAATAACTGACGACGAAATAACTTGAATATTATACAGGCTACCCACTAATGTCCTACCCGCCTCCCCTCTTAACATCAGAACGACTGCAGTTATAGTCATAAAAGTGCAGTCTAAGCATAGTAAAGCGCGTTTGCGCTATTCTCGGAGACCGCTTACAGCTCCATCTGGTGAGAACCTTCGGAAATAGCGATAATTTCAAGAAACCGAAATAGAGAAAAAGTCAATTAAGAAGTTATAGAGCGTCAGTGATTTAGTACAAAAACACACCTTATGGACATTAATACTAATAACAGAACACAACACATACTTGTTTATTCTCGATTTCAGAAAATGTGAAGTCACGAAACGTAGACGTAAGGATAAAATGTTATCTTTCTGATAATAATGACAGGAATGGGGTATTCCAGTTGGTTTTACCAACAAGTGCAGTCTCTGCGACATCCCACCAACATTGCAGGATCTTTGACAAAGTATTACTGAGGCTAGTGCCAGCGTGTCACCTGATTTGCTAATAAGTCTGCAAAGTGAAATTGAAAGACTGGTGGAAATGTGTATAGAAATTGACGGAGAGCAGTTTCAACACCGAAAATAAAGGTATTTTCTGATCATTATATTTTTTCCCTCTCTGTAACACGTTTCCTCACCTAACATTGTTGGACAAAGAGAACAAAGAAATATGCGTTTTAAGCGTTCTGTTTTCAACATAAATATCCACAAATTATTTTTGTACAAATTCGGTGATACTTTATAATTTCTTAATAGACTTTATTTCTTATGACATGCATATTTCTAGATAGCAACGCGAATTCCATAGTGTGCAGCCAGGTGGCGTGGCAATCGGTACCATCGCGTAGTGCATAGCCGAATAACTATTCCTAGACACCCACTATTGCGACAATAGCTTAAGTGAATCTGAAGTTAAGAAGGGAGTAAAGGACTTTTAAGGTGTACCCTGTATATTTCCTATGCAGCAATATGTTACAAAAATTTGTTTAACAGATCCAACAACATGATAAAAAATGTATCATTCCAAGTGATTTTTCTTACCCAAGAATATTCAGTCACCTTTATTCTGTACTTATATTGAAGCTTACTATAAAGAGAAATAAAAGTCTTAAGCATTAAATCATTAGAAACGAAAATGCTTATAATTAAAAAAAAGTTTTTCTAATATTATAGGATTATTGCAATCAGAATTGATGTCAACAGTCATATATAAATAAACTCGTAAAATATATGTATGCAGATAAAGACACAATACAAGGGTATTTAAATAGATTTTCTGATGAAATCTTTGAAAACTGACATATTTCGTGCAAACTTCTATATAAAAATATTTTTTGGATTTTCTTTTATTCGAGTAAATTTTAATTGAAATTTAAAGAAGGAAAAAATAAAATTTTAATTTGTTTCGTTACTGAAAGGGTTTTACGAGAAATTTAAAAAAATTAAAGTATTGGTATGAGAAGCAAAATATTGATTAAGCGGAGTATTTTTGTTTTTTTGGAATCCGCTTTCAACCCTTGAATGATGCTGTTTTTACAGTTGCGTAAAATGAATGTCGGAGGGTGAGAGAATAAAACTGCATATTATGAAAGCAGATTGTAAATTTACCTGGTTCTTATTCAAAGTGCAAATTTTCAAGGGAAGTTGGATTTTAGTATTTTTTTCAAGATTTCCATTTAAGCGACGAAGCAGCATATTCGATATATTTTGCTGTATGAGTTCAATAAAGATAACAAACGAAAGGAAAGTGCGAGTAATAGAAACGCAGTATTCGGGGTTCGGTCAAAAAACATACGCCAGTGACAACAGTGGTTCCAGAAACACAGAGTTCAAAACTGCAGCCTAGAAGACGAGCCTTGTCCTGGAAGATCTGCAGAGTTCGGCGAAGACATTCTGTGAGCTACGTAGAATAAATAAAATCGTAACTCTTCAGGAACTAGCCAAGAATATTTTATATTTAGTCATTGATTCATTCATCGAAGCCTGCACACAATCGGAAAATTCAATAAATTTGATCAATAAGTTCCTCACAAACTTTCTAAGACTGTTTGTGCGCCGAGAGTTAAGGTCTTTTCATCTTTGCTGTCAGGTTTTAGGAACCTTTTCTTTGGACGGAATAGTGGCTGATGAAGAAAAACAGTTCTCTACAACAACGTCAAGCGCGAAAGACAAGGGATCGAGATAGCTGCTAAAGAAGTTCTTCACCAACGTAAAGTGTTTTTTATCCTTTTGGTCAGATGTGAAAGGTTTAGCCCAAGTTGAACTTTTAAACAAAATCCAAAAGATGACAAAGGATATCTATTGCGAATAGCTTAGAAGGCTCAAGTTAGCTCTAAAAGATAAACGACCATCTTCGGTTTCAACACGAAACGTGTTCCTCCATCATCACAACGCTCGTCCACATGCGGCGACGGGATAACAAAGTCTGGAGTAGTTTGAATGCGAATTTGTACCCAACCCATTAGACCTGAGTTGAGTGGGTGAAAATGATGGATGAACACCTTTAAAGGTTTAAAGGTGTTCATCCATCATCACAACGCTCGTCCACATGCGGCGAATACGGAATAGCAAAGACTGGAGTTGTTTGAATGCGAAACTGTATCCAACCCAGTAGACCTGAGTTGAGTGCTGAAAATGTTGGGGAAAAAATCCGTGTAAAAATAATGGTCACTGTTTAACATCGATTTTCATTAGTCAATCTTACAGTCTCAGTCAATAATTTCTTACTGGATTTTTGTATATGCATTAACAATAAGACATAAATTTTGTGTGGGTTTTCTGATTAATAAAATTCCTGCTTTCACATTTAGTCCTTAATATGCTATCATCTTTTTTAAATAAAATGTTCAAAAAAGAGCAAACGAAATTATAAAAAAGCAAACGAATACGACGAATCTATTTAATTTTGTAGCTAAATTTTAGAATTTGTTTTCTATCTTCAATATTTCGAGATACTTTTAGTTGTATATAAATGTTTTGCCCCGCCCCACTTAAAACTTCCAATCGCAGCTACTGGTGGTAATATCAAGGATACATAAAGCAATTGTAAGCGTTCTTGTCATTTAAAAATATAACAGAAAAATAATTCCCAGATTAGACAACAGCATGTTTTCTTTTTTTCAGAGTTCATTTTTTAAATACATTTGGCTAATAATTAATTTTTCATAACCTCACCATACGTTTTAAATCCACTCAAATCGTTTGGTCTATTATTAAATAAGTACAAAATATTTAATTTGGGCTTTTATACTGAAAATAAGAAATTAGAGAAAATGGTTGAAACAGAGGAAAGGTTTTCGAGCTTATGGGAATTTATCGTACTTGCAGCACCTCAAGACATGTTTCGATTGTCATAAAATTTTATTTTTGTCTTCTCTGCATCAAAAATCAACTTTTCAGTGCTATTAAAAATTATCAGATAGAAAGAAGACTTTTTTTGTTTCACTCTTACGCGCAGATTCACATTTATGAAATCGGGAAACATCCATATGTGTCGACAAGTTAACATCAACTTCACGGCAAACCTGAGGTCCTACAATACAAGCAAGAATCTGTCCACTCTCTTGCCATTTGAGCATTGAATGGGCGATGAGATTTATAACTTTGCTTCAGCATTTACTGCCTAAAATATGCTGTAATTTTAGACTTAAGCCTTGGTACTATTTTGTGTTTATGAACTTCAGTTTCATTTGGAAACTTAGATCGGATAAGTTTAGGGAACTGATCGATCCTATTTCCCTAGATTTTTATAGAGATATAAATTATATTTCTTCGAATAGAAAAATCATAATTTGTGAGGACTTGACTGATTATGATTATGAGGTGTACATTGACGGGTCCAGGATTGGTGACAATGTTGGATTCTCGGTGTGCTTTTTTGAAAGAAATTCACTATTACCTGTTTTTTGCTATAAAATGAATTCTTTTAACTCTGTTTTCCAGGCTGAGCTGGCAGCAATTAATTTTGCTGATAGTTGGGCCTTGGAAAGAAATGTTAAGGGGACTTGGCACCCTAAGAATTCCGGAAAATCAATGAAAATATCGATTTTCAAATTTTGAGTGGAAAATGATCCTTGAACCTTTGACTTAATAATCTGAAAGTTTCAAAACAATCAGACAAATATTTTGTGAGATATGAAGTTATTTTGTCTAACATTTCATCACGTGCCACGCCCACTTTCAATGTTTAAATCCTGCATATTTCATGTGTAAGTTGCAAAAACACCTAATTTTTTCAATAAAAGCAAAGCAAGATAGTTGTTTCAAACAGTAGCCGTTTTGTTTACTGTTTTACTGCTTTCGCTTCTTTATTATTCATGAAGCATATCGTCATCATCATCATCAACACTGCTTTCGCTTCTCATTTTTTTTTTTGAATTTCTCACTGCCAATAAAATTTCAATAAAATGGTTTTAAATTTTTTCTCTGTTATAATGGATATTTGATAAATAGTACTGCAGATCATTTATTAAATATTTTGACTAAAAAATTTGAAAAAAGTGAAATTTTTTGCATTTTTTAAAAAAAATTTCTAATTATCCCTATAAATGAAGATGCTAATTAATAATTATAGTAATAATATATATGAATAAAATTGATAAGTTAGGGCTCGCAAATGTCAGGTTATTGCTCTGAAAAAAAACTAGCTTGATATAAGTTGTTTTTATTACAATTTTGTTGTTTTTAAAACTTTAAAGCTGCTTTTCTCAGTTTGCTTTTTTCCAAAATTGTGTCTGCTACAAAATGAAAAAAGTCGATCTCTTTTTATTCTAATTACTTGAAATTTTTTCTGTTCACTCACAAATGCATGTTTAATAGAATTAGGGATGGATTTGTAAAAATTTTGATTAGAAATTTTTTTAAAAATTTACAAAGTGAAAAATTCTCATATTTTCCAAAAATTTTCACAAAATTTTGAACAAAATTGTTTTTCTCTGAAACTAATGTAGATATCAAAAATCCGATCCCTGTTTCTGTTAAGTACATTGACACGTCCCTTTAAAAAAATTTGGAGAAAAAATATTAAAAATTGTATGAGAAGAAGCATTTTAAAAAAAGGGTTAATTTTTTTAAAAAATTTAAAATTTTTAAATTTGTAATTTTTCAAAGTGAAAAATATTTTAGAAATTTCAGTTTCTGCACAGTTTACATCTATCTACTACAAAATTGAATAAGTTTGATCAAAATTGTAGAAAAAAAATTTGGGGGTGCCAAGTCCCCTTAAGATCAAAGTGTTTTCTGATAGCAAATCCTCTATTGAAGCGATTAGAAGCCCCAAAGTCAAATCTAATTTTGTATTATCAGTTAAGGATAATCTGTACAATGCTAAGGATCTAGTCAGCCTTGTCTGGGTGAAAGCTTATGCCGGTAACCCGGGCAATGAGCTGGCTGATCACTTTGCAAAAATTGCTTCTTCTTGTGGGGCCGATATGTCTATGCCTGCTCCATATTCTTATGTAAAAAGAGTTTGTAAGTAATTCCTTATGAACGAGTGGAACTCATACTTGAAAAATTCCACCACTGGCAAACGTACAAAATAAATTCTTCCGTCAGCAAATCTGGACTTATTGATTAGAAACAAACAGGTCATTTATCTGTTTACCAATCATGGACCTTTTCCAGCATATCTGTGCAGGTTCAAGATTTTGAACAATCCTGAATGTTTGTGTGGTGAGCATGGAGATGTTGACCATTACCAAGGACTATCATTTACTACTTCCGACAGGTGCTGCTCGGACTCACTGGACTAGAAAACTATTTATTTTTAAACAGGTTGAAGTCAATTTTTGAAATTTCTAGGAAAATTTGTGATGATTTGCAGCGTTTGTGATCTGAATTGTATATATATTGTTATGTAAGTAATCCCTTGATTGAGTTTCTATTTTTTATTATTATTATTATCCATTTTTGTTTCTTGTGTTTTGCAACGTTGGTTTTGTTTTGTTGCACCGTTGGTGCTTTTGTGTTGTATGTGTTTGTGTATGTTTTTGTCTGTGTTTCTGTGTGTTTTTGTTTGTATTTTTTTTTGCAGATAGCTCTGTAATCCATACCCTCAAAATATTGTAACTTTTTTTCTTTCATGACTGGTCTGGCTCCTCCCCGTCGATCCTTGCTGACTCTAAACCCTTTGGGTGAGTCGTTCGGCGTGGATTATGTATGTATGAACTTCTGTTTAAATCTTGAATCCTTTTCTTGTCTTTGAATCAAGAGATGCCTTCTGAAGCGCAGGTGGTTGCAGCTCCGTTGAAGGAGGTGAATCTAATCCAGACTGTGTGCGTTTTCAGCAGAACAAGCGGGTTTTCGCGTCTGTCTTTGGATATCATCAGGATTTTGTATTCTTGACTTTCTTTCTCAAGTATTCACCTGGCGAGTTTGCCGCTGCTTCGTGCAAACCTTTCGCATCCCTCCAGTTGTTTCCGTCTTTCGGTGGGATAGTTTTTCATACCAATGTTGTTTTTTTATCATGTGTTGGCTTTTCGAACATAAAATATATTTAGAATTTGTTTTCCTTTTTAAGCATTCCGAATTCGTTGTTAGCCTACCCTCTTCTTCACTGATTTCCATTCATTAAAAAATCAGTAAAACAACATTCATTCGTTAAAAATAAACCAATCGACACGAAATTTGAGTATTTACAGAAAAAGCGATGCAAAGTAAATTTGCAAATTTGCTGCGATCAGAAAGCGTTATGTGAAAATACATGCATGGAGTTAAGATTATAGGTTACTATGGTAGTGAGATAAGTAATTAGGAATTGATATTTCTGACGACCGACTTTAACGGGAATAAAATAGATTATTGAATGTCATTTCTTTTGGAGTTTAAGTACTTAGAAAACAGTTCCAAACCACAAATACGGCATTGAAGCATACATTTTTGCAGTTACAGGTACAAAGGACTAGAATCTGTCGGAGGGCAG
The DNA here is from genome assembly GCA_013235015.1 of Araneus ventricosus. Lineage (NCBI taxonomy): Eukaryota > Metazoa > Arthropoda > Arachnida > Araneae > Araneidae > Araneus > Araneus ventricosus. The sequence continues at coordinate 129,569 of BGPR01002097.1, forward strand.
CAAAATATATAAAAAAATTATGAACATTTTCGCCTTTTACTTTTTATTAAATCTTTACTTGAAATCACAGTATGCGCAATTCATTATTAATGCTATGATTATGATTATCTTGATTTCAGAGTCAAATAATTCAAAGTAGTGTATTTGTTGCCATTGAGATGCAAACGCCAGATCGCATCTGATATGCCCAAGATATGAGGAAACTAACGAATGAGTTCTTCCATACGGGGAACCATGCATTAGAGAATGATGGGAGAGTGCTATGGATGATATTTTTTTTACAGCCATTAAATAATGTTGGTTCTCCAGGATTTGAGGAATTTTTTTATTTATTTATTGCTCTCCTGTAGACTTCCCAGATTTTAATTTCATTTAAAATAATACTAATGCAAAAATAATAGTTTCTACAAGAATGTTGAAGCTTCATTTTTTTACGTTAATGTATGATAAATTTTGTTAATTAATATCCTAATTTTATACACTAAGAACTTAAAATCTAAGATTCATTTTAGTGCTTTTTAAAGATAGACGCATTAGCTATAGCATCTCTAATCCTTAACGAAATATAATAAAGTACTATTCTTCCTATTACTACAGAATATTTCTTATTTGTTTACAACATCTCATAGCGAAATATATGTTTATTTCACGTGTTTAACACACAGAATCCCATAGAGCACTTGATGGTGCACTTATAAACAAGTTATAATTATGCAATTTTCATGTTAGAAACATGGGTAAATAGCCATGGGAACCAATAACGAATAAGAATGTGGTCTCATGTTCCTGCCAGATGTGTAAAAAATTAAGAAATATTCTTTATTCGTTCCGAAAAGTTCAGTTTTTTCTTCCTCTTTGAAATTTAAAAAATTGAGATAAGCGGTGTTGTGTGTTAAGCGACGATTGTTGTTTTAGAGTTTAATTTATGAAAAAAAAAATTAAAATTTTTCAAAATTCCTTCAAATGTGTTTTAACTTATAATATAACATGCAAAATTTGTTTTATAATTTTCTTTTATAATTTTTAATAAGAAAATAAATTCGAAAATATTTAATTTGAAATTGATAAACAAGTTATGTTATAAAATGTTTCTAACATGAAAATTGCATATTTATAACTTGTTTATAAGCGCACCATCAAGTGATCTATGGGTACTCTGAGTGTTAAACGCGTGAAATAAACATATATTTCGCTGAAATATATAAAAATGTTAGGTATAAAAGAAAATATTTCGTAAAGTGTAAAAGAAAGATCACACTCAGTGTATCTTTAAAAATAATATTTATTCAAGGATAAAAATTCAAATCATAAATTTTCCCCCCGATGTAGAGTTATCCCCTACTGCTTCGCCAATACATTAAGACTGTCTTTTGAAACATTTCTACATTTCTTAGCACGCTAAATGTCTGGACTTCAATACCAACACTTGTTGCACCTATTCACGATCCACACTTTAACATTCCATGCACAAACCAAATCGTAACACAATAACGCTTAAGACTTTCATGGGTATTAAATTTGATCTTAGTTGTCGGTCATTGATATTATGAAATTCAAAACCTTATAAAAGCAACGAAGTTCTTGTTTCTTTCATTTCGTCCTAAATAATTTTTGTAGAGCGATTTCACGTGACATGATTGTCAAAAATCCCGAAAGACGAGCAATATAGCATAAAGAGCATGAAAAAACTCTTTTACTAAAAGGGAATTCAGTAAGTCAGTTTATGTTCATACAGACTCCTGCGAATTTATTTTCCGAACCCTCTGTGTGTTTGGCAGAAGCGAACATGAAAAATGTCATATCACAACGTAAAACAAGATACAGTTGAATGCTAAATGACATTGTCTTGAGATTATGATGTCGTGAATAGGCTCCATTGAATTTTAAATCCCATGCAGAAAGAAATCAATGTTAGATATCTTCAGTTCATGCATGACGCAGAATTTGACAGGAAGCGCAATATTGTCTTATTTAATATACTGTTTTGAGCAATTGTGGATAATAAATCAACTTACAGACATCCTCGCTTGCAGTTTTGAAAGCAGTCGAGTCGCTTATCCTGCAGTTCAACAATTTGCTCCGAAGAAATATTAAGTTGCTTAGAATCTGTAATGATACATTCCAATTTTTAAAAAAATCTAAATAAGACCTGGTTTCATAGTTTCGTTAAAATTTTAAATTACAATTAAGGAAAAAATACAGGTATAAACTTCTGAAAAGTCAGCAAAAAAAAAATTATTAAAATCATATACCCCATAAAACTGTCTTTTCCTTATGTTTTAAAAGTTATTCCTAATTATATCGTAACTGAAATACCGTCGCAACTCGCATGAGTAAAAATGCAGTAAATAAAAAATTGTTGTAAAATAACTTCAAATATTTTTAAATTGGGATTGTCTTATTAAGAAGTGAAATGAAAAGAGCATAAAATAATGAAGAACGCTAGAAAACTAGTTACAAGGAAGCAACTCGTTTCTTTGTTTTTAACGCCGATCATTTCGATAATATCAGATGGACAAATTATCTGTCGGAATTTGTAATGCAAGCTTGGCAAAACAGCGATGCTCTGAAGCCAGAGTTATACAAAATGCATGAACGTAAGAACTTGGGGTAAATGGTTTAATATATGAGGCAAGTCTGCTTTACCTGTACCTAGTTGCCCCAAATCAATTTAGGACAGTAAGAAAATGGGAACCCTTTTATAGCTTCTTTAATGTCAAGCAGAAAAAAACTGAAATTACATAGAAACTAAATCTCCTTAGTGAAATTTTAAATATGATCAAGGTATTTCTATCGTAAAAATAAAATTTCACTCACCAGAATTGTTTGACCCGAGTAGCGTCCCCAGCTGTAAGCAGTAATGTTTCTTCCTCTCACAAATAACCTTTTTTCTATATTGCGCTAGTGTAACAGGTGGTTTTGGCAGTTGTTTTCAGGAAGGAAGGTGGTTTGTGTGGAAAGTAACTTCTTCCGCATTTAAAAAAAAGAATACAAATTTGGTGCCCAGTTGCCCCGAATACCAGTTACCCTGTCTTAACTTCCTTCATTCATGATTTTTTTAAATTCAGAAAAACCACAAAACTATCAGCATAAAGCAAAGTTTTACAATAAATTAATAACACTCGGAATACTTTTTACTCTTTTATCAGTATTTTGAAAATCTATTTACATTGAGTTAAACCTTTGTCATGAAATGCTACAAATTTCTCAGGCACACACATTATTTGGAGTCGTTTTAAGAAATTAGAGTGGAACATTCAGGTTGTACGTATAAATGGTTTAGAGCTTTAAGTTGAAATTGGCAATTTACTTACTTAGGATGAAGCACAGATCACGTACTGACGAAACCATCTTCATTCCCCAGTCACAGACGTTCGTTGCTTTAGCATATTCTGATCTGCACAAGTCCAGGCACATCTGAAATGTAAGATTCCGGAAATGCAATCTGTTAATTTGTATTTTTATAAATTAATTAGCTGATATACCCGACGTTGCTCGTGATAAAGAAAATTTTAAGTATAAGTAATTATAAGACTTTTAAATTAATAAAATAGTTTTCAAAGAAGCGTCTTTCGTTGATTTTCGGTTGCCCCCGCCTCTGTTGTCTGACCCTATCACACAGTAGTTAAATCCTTCTTTTTCTCCCCAAAGTTTGAACCACCTGGTACAAATCTAGCAGTCATTGGTGCTCCATTTTTCCCTCCCCATCGTGGTTACGGCGACAATAGAATCTCTTTAATATCGTGGTTTCTATTGACATTATTACGACTACAATCTCCTCTTTATAGTGTTTGTGTGACTGACAGGAAAAACACAGCATAGTGTTCGTTCCTTTTCTCCTTGGGTCTTCTCTATCCTGTAGAAACCGGACTCAATCTTGAATGATTTTAATTGCTCATTGGGATCATTTAAAAATTCATAAAAATTAAGTGAAACATCGCACTAACATTATTTACTGTGCACACAAATCGAAAGATGTGTTATTTTGTAAGTGCTGCAAAATGAAAGCGGAAGCAAAACTTCTGTCTTTTTGTAAATATTCAACGAGAGTAATATTTTTATCATAACTTTAGCAGTGGAAAAACATGGAAATGAAGGATTTGATTTTTGAAATTAGTTACAATAATAGAAAGAACTGTTACAGATTGTATTTAAAATTAGTTTCAAAATATTTATGAAAATTGAGGGGAAAGGATGCATGCCATTTAAATTCAGATCAGTTTAAAGAAAATTTTCTGCTCATTAAGCTAGTATATAAATCTTCTTCGTGTAATATATATAACTAGCTGTTACCCGCGACTTCGTGCGCGAAGAATTTGAATTATTCTTTTTTTAATTCACGAATGCAAATGTTTTGTTGCATTTTGAAAGGGGAAAGGAAAAGTTCTGACGGTTAATAATACTTAATTGGATGGCTGACAGGAGTGTACTGTACATGTATGCTGATATAGTTATATAAATTGTTTATCTATGATGATATACTTTTGTATACCACGTTATTTGCACGGATGTAGAGGTTGTGTGGGCTGTACACACGTGAACAGGCCACATATAGTTGCCCATGGGAAAAATATGGTTTTTCCAAATGTACGCCTGCCACTTTCAGTGTCTGGCCCTGAGCCTCGAAAATGATATTTTTACAGAGATTTGTTACCTTTTGAACTGTGATGATAAATCCTTCGGTGTTATCGGAAGGCGTGGAATTAAAACACTCTCTCTTCTCCCTATATCAGTCATAACAGTAGCTTTCACGACGTTTGTACCTAGGTGTGTAATTTTTAACTGTGTGCCATTGCGCAGTCTCGGTATATCGAGTTTACGTATTAGTAGTACTGGCACACCGACTATCATTCTAGGCTTATCGGAAGGTGCCCCTGACAATTAATACCGGCAAAAGCCCGCGCGCGAAACAGTAATTTGGCTTGAATTTATTTCTATAAGAATAAAAAGTATTGTTAGAAATTACGTTAAAAATATTTTTAAACCTTTATAGCAATCGGAGAAAACATTTCATCGCAATGGAATTAATAGCATTAAAAAGATCATTTTCTGGTCTTTAAAATGGCATAAAAATAATTGTTGTCTAATAAAGATTTCAGAAGTTATTGGCAAAAAACGTCTAAGCATTAGGCTTAAAAGCGGCTAATGTTCGTTATTTAATTAAATATCTTAAGAACTAATTAACTCTGAAACTTGAAAATAACACCTTTGACCTAAAAATATGCTCTAGAATGCCGTGTGTAAATTTCACGTCGCTACCGTTCACCGTTTAGGAGGAGTTCTTGTGACCAACCGATTGACCGACAGACAGACAGATACATGTAAATTCTGCCTTATTTTATGGATACTTATAAATATAAGCAAAATTTTCAGAAATAAAGGTAAATTAGTTCAAAGTCTAACCATCTCCTAGCAACTGAGTAGCTATAAATTTGCGTTATTTCAAAATCGTCTGCACGTAAAATTTAAAAAATTAATAAAAATTGAATGAAAAATGTCACAGAAATAAAATTGGTATCATTGCAAAGGCAAAATTTTTATCTTTAAGATGGTATAAAAATAATTTGTATCGGACAATTTGTTCCGAAGTTACAGCGGAAAGAAGGATTACGTGATATTTGATTTTAAAAAGAATTTATTCCTCATGTTTTCGCATTCCTGAAGGATCACGTGACAGTCGATTGAAAAATAAAATATTCTTCATCGAGAATCGCCGAGTCAATGGGATTTGTTAATTATTTAATTGTTGTCTGACCTTTTAAAAATTAATAACAATCGAAGGAAAAATGTTACAGAAATGAAATTGGTATCATTGAAAAGGTAAAAATTTGAACTTTAAGATGGTATAAAAATATGTTTTGTCAGACAATCTACTCCGAAGTTACTGCGGAAAAACGGTTTCGGTTATTTTCTAATTAACTGACTGTTTAATTAACTTTGGGACTTAGAAAAGTTCATAAGTGTCTTCCCCTTGTCTTAAATAATAAGTGTACAAAATTTGGTTGAAAACCGTCCATTGGTTTAGGAGGAGATGTGGAACATAGCCACATACATACCCACATACATACCCACATACATACCCACATACATATCCACATACCCACAATGACTTTTATTTATATTAAGATTCAGAAGTTATCGGTGAAAAACTTAGAAAAAATGGTAATTAATTTATTTTTTTGTTATTTAATTAATTATTTTATGGAGTAATAATTTTTGAAAAATGCATAATTCATCTAGAAATGGATTCCAGAATGGCATGCGAAAATTTAATTTCGATACTATTCATCATTTAGGAAGACTTCTTGTGAGAGATAGACCAGTAAAACGCTCTTGTTTCCTTCCTTGTTCCTCTCCCTTCGATAGGAACCGGACTAAGTAACCTCGAAAGACTTAACACACTCATAAGAATCATTTAAAGTTTTTTGAAAATGAAACAAAACATCTCATAGAAAGAGTAATTAATCCCATTGCACATGAATTGGATTAATGAGCAACCATATTAAAAGAGATATGTGCTACGACATCCTACCGGCAATGGAAAGTCTGCTTTGGAAATAAAAGTGTCCAAAGGAAACAATATTTTCTTATATTAACTTTAACAGTGGCAAATGTACGTGAATGAAGGATTTGATAAACATTAAATTCGCTTGAATTTAATTTTATAAGAATTGTTAATAGAATTGTAGTTAGAAGTATTGTTTAAAATTGTTTAAAAATTACATTTTGAAGCTTAATTTACAATTAGAGAAAACATTATACCATAATGTAATAACTATCATTCAAAAGATAATTGTTTGATCTTTAAAATGATGTATAGATAATTGCTGTGCAATACATATTTCAGAAGTCATTGGTCAAAAACGTTTAAAAATTAGGCTTAAGACGGCTTAATTTTCGTTATTTAATTAAATATATTAAATGCTAGTTAATTCTGAATGTTGAAAATAACTCAGTTGACCTAGAAATATACCTCAGAATGTCGTGAGCAAATTTCATATCACTACCATTCACCTTTTAGGAGGAGTTCTTGTGCATGTATTCTCTGTTCATGTATTTTCTGTTTTATATTATAGATGAACTGTGTTAAATCAAATGATTTCGAAACATTCAAGTGCCTAAATCTTTGACGTAACTGAATGGAATTTAAATTCATTTCGTTTTGGAGCAGTCGCGCTCACAAACACGCGGAACGGTGGAAAGACAGGCGGGATTACAGAATTAAATTTCTCGGACATCGGAAGATCTGAAAGGTCGAATTCTTCTCTTACTCGTGAAACAAGAAAATTACATGAATTGCGTGTTTTGAGAGAGGTTCCACAAGAATTCTTATACAGGGTGGCCACTCGAAACGTGGACCAATAGCTTATTTCTTAACCGTTAGAGATAGACATTTACTACTAATTTGGAAAAAATGTAAAGATTTATATTTTATGTTGTCCGAGATAATAAATAAGCAGCCAAAAATTTAACGGTTTCCAAATTTTATACCTGCACAGGTGCCATTAGAGGATTACAGCCTTTGTCGCTTCAAATCCCATAACCCCTCTCATTCAAGTTCAAGGTGCCATTAGCCATATTTAGTAAAATACTCTTCACACTAGTATATTTAAAAAAAGTGTTACATTTTTCTGCGACTAAAACTGACCAAGTTATGGCGCTTTATTTTTGATAATTTTAAACAAATAAGCTGAAGCGTCGAGGAAGATTTGCGCTTTGATTGGAGGATCTTCTTGGAGGAGGTATTTGAAATGGGCTGAAGTGGTCGGATCACCTATATTCAAATCTCCGTAAATCGGTCAGTATTATTCGCAGAAGAGTGCACAATTTTTGTATGAAATGTTAGTAATTGAAAAAAGTTAACAAATTTGACTAATAGGACCGGTAGAGTGTATAAAAATTTGGTAATTCCAAATTTACACAATTTTTCCAAATATGAAATTTTTCAGTTATGTATTTAGTCGCTCAAACAACATAAGATGTAAATCTTTACGCCATTTAATGCTCTTTTCCAATCGGAAGTACTTATATATCGATCTCTAACGGTTTAAAAATATGCTACAGAATCTGGATTAAAGTAGACAGCCTGTATAATGCGAGTCAATCTGTCTATAAAATGTAAGCATCCGTTACATACAATAAAAATATCATAGAATATGTATATATTTACCAGACACGTAGGCGATGATTTTTCGGCAAGATTTGAGATCACAATGTGTTCCATATTTTTTCCTACGAAGCATTATCAATATTATTACATGTGTCATTTTTGCATATTAATCCTTTGGCAAAGAGCACTTACTACTAAAAATTGGGTTAAGATGTTTAATTTTCGTTTCTGAAAACCTGATCCCACCATTCATACTGGAAACTATAACAATTGTCTTTAATAATATATTGATAAGAATGAAACCTTTTTCACGGCAAAAAAAGTTACGACTTTTCAGAACGGCAGCGGAGTATCTCTGAGAATAGTTTTCATCCTTGGAACAATGTATGGACTACATTCTATGTTAAAACTGCGACTTGAGAAGGAGTTACCTCATAGGAGTTGGGGTTGGTGGTCTCTTTTGCATCTTCCGAGGGTCCGTTGTCCGTGCAGTCCGTCTGGTATGGAGGAGGCAACAGGTGCTCCTCTTTGTCCTAAGCATGCATGGTTGTTTTAATGTTCAAGGGTAATAATGACTCTAGACATAATACAGTTAAAAAACTGTTTGGTGTTATAAAATTCCAATAACTCTTCAATGCATACTGTATCAAATTTAATACATAATTTATTTTCATCTTAATAATGAATAGAAAATGATTTGTCCACACGCTGCACAAGATTAAAAACATCATAACACACTGGGTAACAATCATTCGATCCATTTTTCTTGGATAGAACATGTCCTATTGATAAATCTGTGGTAGTAAGTTATTCCTGATTCATAATTCCTAATACACCTATTGAAATATTTACGCAGTTTTTTGCGTTTAAAAGAAATCTTCCTTTTTGATTGTTTCATCTATTTCTTCTGCAGTATTTTACCAATTGATATTTCTTTTAAAATACTTTTTTATTGTTTAATAAAACAGAAATAGTGATTTGATACGTTCATTAAATTAAATTTAATAATATCACAATTCTATTTTGATTTTTTTCTGTTGTTTTATGTGTGCTTCAAATACCAAAAAGATTTTTTTTATTTTGAAATTTAAATAATCGTGGATTGAAGGGTTAATGAAGATAAATATTCGACATATTGGCGTTTTATTTCATACAAATATTTCTGCAATTATTGTAAAGTTGCCTTTGAAGAATAAACATGTCTTAGTTAAAAACAATCCCAATGAACGAAAACTTACTCATAGCTTTGAGGCACTGCAATTCTCACACCAGCCGGGCTCAGAGAGCTAAAGAAAAGAGGACGTAAGTGGAATGAACAGTTTGACTCATCTTAAAACTGTATTTGCTCTCCTAAATTAAATTGGTGTAACGGAGTCTAATCACTTAAATGTAAATATTTCTTCTTAGTGTATGTGGATGAATTGATAATGTTTTGTAAACATATTGAAATTTTAAATCAAAATGTTAAATTATTAAAAGGTAAATTTGATGCTAAAATTCTGGGTGATGTAAATTTTTTTTAGTTGTGAATTTTGAAAATATAGTTGGAAGCCTATTGTGACAAAATCGTCTTTGGGTGTACGTGAATGCAATCCAATAAGCAGGATTAAGAAAAAAACGCTCTTTATTTTACAAATATTCTAAGACAAGAAACGTAGCGCAAGTGTTAAAACAGCACTTGTAAAAATTCGCAATAGAGATTACCATTAAATCTCAACACAGCGCTCAAAGGCTTCTTGTTAGCTCACCAGCTTGATTGCTGATCAAAACCCAACAACTCTTCTTGGCTTGAGAGTTTGCTTTTATACTTTTTCAACAGGAAGTGACTTCATTACGTAGGAAGTGACGTTATCTCCAGAAAGTTTATGAAGGCAGTAGAAATAGATTGAAAGTTCGAGGTCCTTCTAGAAAATTCCTTTTGTCACCAAAGTCAGCAACTTTGCCGTGAAATCGCCAAATTTGTGGCCAAGGTTGCCAAATTTATCGCCAAGTCGTCAAGTTTGTCGCAAAGATAAGGATCTCTGGGAAACGACTTTATAGCTTTGTAAAACAATACTTGCATCAGAAAAATTATATAGATTGCATCGAAAATAGGATCAAAGGAATTCCCATAAATTATATAAATTTACAAATTAAACCATAATTTTCTCTCTATTGTAAATTAAAGCCAAGTCATATTTCCAAAAATGATGCAATGAAGACATTTCTTTGCCGATCTTTAATAGAATGTCTTTCTTTTATGGCAGAACGAAGCCGGCCTGATATTATCATTGCAGAAAACTTAATGGATCAATTTTTCAATAATTATAACTACCAACATTGTCGATATTTTTTTATTAAGTATTTAATACAATGGATTACAAAAATAATCTAGCAATTTTGGAGGAACTGAGTCTTAAATCTTATTCAGATGCAAGTGGGGGCTGTGAACGTTTCTAATAGATATTCTACAAATAGGTTTATTATATATCTAGCTTACGTACCTTTCTTGTTCAAATCGCGTAAACAAATCAATGGAATCTGAATTCATTGCTATTACAGATTCTTCCTAAAAGTTACTTTGGTTTTCAAATATATTAAATGAGCTGACAGTAGCGAATGATATTAAACCTGACCAATATTATGATAATATGCCAGCTATTTAATTATGTCAGAACAACTCTGAAAATAGAAAACCCAAACATATAAATTTTAAGCTGAAATTTATTCAAAGTATTGTAAATAAAAATGAATTGGAATTGAAGTACGTAAACAGTAAAACCAACTTAGCTATTTTTCTTACGAAACCGAAATCAAAATGCAATTTTTTAGAATGTTTAAGGACAAATTTTAGTTCTTTACGGCCACGTAGGAATCCGTGGGGCTGTTTGCTGGCAACAATTAAATATTTTGAAATATTCCTTGTTGTGAGAGGTATTACGTCACAGCAAGTGTATAGAATCTCTCCTTCGTTTTACTGTGGTACTCTCTACTGTACTGTGCTCTTCTACTGTGCATTGTTTACCTTCCAGCCAAGTAATGTAATCAGACAGCTAGTGTACCTGTGGTAAGATTTTATTTCTTAGTGGATAAGCCGTCCTACTTAACTTCTTTACTTATTTAATTATGTCTTTCACTAAAGAAAGATTCGAAAGTTCGAACGTCTCTTATTTGAACGGCATCCAAAAATTATTACAATAGAAAAGCTCTGAAATCTGTAAATGCAATTAACTTCAAATGTGGAAATTTACAGAAACATTTCTGACTTCAGAATTCAGTAAAATCTACCCATGATCCAACCGCACTTCCTAAAGGTTGTTGGTTCACACTTTAAAAAGTGTGTTATTTATTACTCTTTCTTGGTCTTTACTTTTGAAAAAAATAAAATTATTTTTAAGACTTTGATTGTAGAAAAATAACTTTACAAAAAACGCTATTTCTCTGGGTAAAAACTTCAAGACTATGAAATTAAATGCAATATAATAACGCAGAAACAAATTTTATATAATATTTTAGACCCACAATTAATTATAATTCCAAATTTAATTTAATTTTCGATTCTTTTCCAATATGCCATTGTGCAATTTATATTCAATAGTGGATAACAGTTCTGCAGCTGAGGATAGCTGCAACCCATTTTCATAAACATATCCTGTCCATCCAATAATCCATTTGTTCTGAATAATAATGGAACATTCACTATTGTTAGTGTGAAACCAAATGATGTTAGAACGCCGTCACAAGAGAGACATGTCAAGTCATGTACAGTAGCCGACTTAACTGGCTTAAATGGGATCATGGGTAATCCGGTTAAACCGAAGAAATGAAATTGATTAATGTTCGGATGTATTTGTCTTATAAATAAACACACAATTAAAATATTGCTTGATTTTTTTCATTGTATTAAAGAATTATATGTTCAACCAATCACCACAATCGTTTGGTAGGGGACAGCTGTGCCCTTCTATTGTCAGGGTCAAAAAGTGCCTGTCAGTTACTGAGACGCATTCTACTCTCCCCCAACTGTCATGTTGACATCCCGGGACCACCCCTCGCCGGACATAGGTGAGATACTGATACTAAATAACAAATCACGTGTTTTTTTTATTTTTAGCTATTTTTTACATTTTAAAGATAAAAAATACGGCCGGTTAAAGCGGAGATCCGGTTAAACGAAATTAGGATGAGAGGGAGTCTACTGTAATATTGAACTGTAATTTTTTAGAAAAATTTTAGAATTTTATTATTGGGAGGAAGGGGATATGAGGTTTAAACTTAAAAGAATTAGTATTAAAAATTTAATTCAGAAATAAAACACCAGTAAAACACTATATTTTTAAAACTTCGTGAACTTAGAAAAATCCTCTAACCGAAAGGAAAAACCTTATATATGTTTCCGAGACCTCATGAATTGAGAAAAAAATAATGATTTCTCTCATTGTATCTCATTCTATCAATCACCCTTTGTAACAAAAAATAAACAAATGTATACTTGCCAGGTGGAAATAAATTTCGTATTTTTTTCCTGGTATTATGGCGTGTAAGTCCACGATATTGATGGGAACGTATGGGGAATGGATACCAATCAACACTAGAGGCGCATCTGTCGGATAAAATGGTTCTATTTCCATTTGGGACAGCAAAATCCTCAAAACCGAATCTCCCTCTTTGTTGTCGAAATCTATCAAAAAAGTAAAGAATCACATGCTTGCAGCTAAATTAAATTATGGATATAAATTCAATATCGTATTCCTGGCCTTACCCAGATAGCAATTTTAGTTTGTAGCAAATTTGCAGCAGACATGCACTGCAAGTCTGCAAGCTTTCTGCAAATTTGTCACGACAAGTGTGCAAGTGTGAAACAAGCTTGCAGCAAGTTAACGGAAGCCTCGAAGTCACAATAGGACGAACTTGCAGCAAGTTTGCCGCAAGATTGCATTACAAACTCATTGCAAATTATAGCAAAAACAGAATGCGAACACAGCTCGGGATAGAACTCGCTACCTCCCGAGAGGAGAAGATAGATTTCGCTAATACATCGTTCGATTCGATTCGTATACAATTTATTTTAAACTGTTTTCTTGATTTCATTAATTTTTTGAGTTGAGAATATGATTTGAAGTCAAAGAGAGAGCGATTTTCGCTAATAACTACGTTTTGCAAGCAGAATAAATTATGAAATTAGAGTTCAAAAGTAATTACTTTAAAATGGGACAAAATGTCTAAGTTATTATTTTTCAACAGACACTGACTGTTTTTTAGATTTAATTTTGTTTATAAACGTTAAAATTTCAACATTAATTAAAAGGCGATATAGTTTTCTTTAAAGTGAGAGTGATATATTTAGTAAAAAGATGGAAAATGTTTCAAAAATTTTTTTTTATAAAAAAATTATTTTTTTCACAAATTATCATTGATTTATTGAATTAAAAAAAAGAAGGGCGGTCTAGGAGATGCTATTAAAATACGGATGATTTTTTAAAACAGAGACAAAGATAATTATCTCTTTATTGTGCTATCTTTGCATGAAGCTTGTTTTGCAAATTTGCTGCAATTTGTCACATCGAACTTGCAGCAAATGCGTTGCAAGCGAGGGTGGCGCTAGTTTGTCACAGCGAACTTGCTACAAGTTCGTTTCAAGTTTGACGCGTCAAATTTTGCCGTGACAAGGGAATATCAAGTCAAAATCAAACTTGCTGCAAACTTACGTGCTATCTGGGTATGGGATGTACATCCACTTCAGAATTCGAAGGACTATTTGGAGAATGGATGCCAAAAAACTATTTAGGCTCTGTAGCGGATAAAATAATTATATCTTGCTTTTTTCCAAACGATATCAGTCAACCCAATCTCCCTGTTTTACCCTGAATTCTATCAAGAAAGTAAACGATTATATACTTACAAATGAATGAAATATATTTCAGAATATTATTAAGAAAAGCAAGTTCATCGGGATGAAGATTAAACATTAAATATTTATTTTCTGTCACTTGAACGTCTTAAAAAATGAGGATTTTTTCTTTTCACAAAGAAAACAGATTTTCGCGTTTTCTTCACTGCACAGCATAATGAATTTTGTCATTGATTTTTGACATCATAGTGGAAGAAAAATATAAATTATGTGTTTTTATAACTTACATTTTATAACTCATAAAGGCAATTTCAAATCTTTAATACGAAAAAGGAGGAAACTGGCTTTTAACATATGGTTAATTTTGGAATGTTTTAGATAATTCTTTCTCTCTCTTATCTAATTAAAAATGTTCCTCCAATGGCAATTTTTGGATTATTAGAATTTCACAAATTTAACTATATTTACAAGATTTTAGTAAATATCCTTGAAGTAATTTTGGAATAACGAGAAAAATCCTCGATAGATGACGAAAAAGATTTTTATTTCAGCTTGGGAATTTTAATGGACTTCTGAGTAACAGGTGGCCTTTTCAATTAAATATACGATTCTCCTGCTGTAACTGTAACACTTGCAATCATTATTTTTTTTACAAATTATGGAGTTGGTTCAACTTAATTTATCTGGCCTTTGTAATATTGGACGACGTCTAAATTCTTCAGAAGGAAATGATCAAATTTACCGAGTTTCGAGGATTTCTGCCTTGTCCTGAACTTCCTTTATCCGCCATGTCTCTGATACCTGATCCTCAGTGAAAATATTTCATGTTCTTGTATTGAAAAAATCTTTTTGCGTATTTTAAATGAATAACTGATCAGCAAGGTATTCATTGGATCACGAAATGTTGCTAAGCTCAATCAGTCTCAAAATCAATAATTTTTATTGCAGCAGTACGGTATCATCAGTATTAAACTATTGGGTACAACATCACATCTTATTAAACTAGTGTAAAATTTCAGCAACATCCATCGGAAGTTTATTCGTAATATCTTCTATTTAACCCTTCGCATACAGCGCCCGCGAATATGAAATCCTTCTCCTAATAACGGGTTACGAGAAAAGAGCGTGCGTAAATTTATTTTCAATACGGTCATTATTTCACGTTTTGTTTTGCATCTAGATGGCGCTACAAGTTTTTTCATTGTCATTGGTGTCATTCATGGGCACGCATTTGGTGTGAAGAATATCATGTTGGATTATGCTTAGAGCCATGCTTTAACCCCTTGAGGGACATCACCTTAAACATTTTTTTTTCTTATAAAAAGATATATGGTTGAAGATCTATCGTCTAAAAATAAAATATTTTCCGAATAAAAATATTTTTCTGC
The DNA here is from genome assembly GCA_013235015.1 of Araneus ventricosus. Taxonomy (NCBI): domain Eukaryota; kingdom Metazoa; phylum Arthropoda; class Arachnida; order Araneae; family Araneidae; genus Araneus; species Araneus ventricosus. Next base: position 144,897 of record BGPR01002097.1, read on the forward strand.
GTTTAGTTTTTCCACGAGAGGGTGGGTTCGAGGTATGTCCCACCGCCCCTGAAGAGACTTGAGCATTCTCCAACTCCCTCGGTGACTCGCGCCGTCGTTCGTTTTCTATCAGTCGCACTTGGAGCATAAATTTGGTTATTTTGCACATTTGCTTTGAACAGCTGTAGAAGCTGTATACTGTGGTTGAAGTGGGAAGCCGTTTCCCACATTCTGTACACAAATGGGGAGAGTTCTTCAATAGTATTTTTATAGATGTCGCTCTCTTTGAAATCTAAAGAAGAAAGAAGACCACCCATATTCTGTGTGCAAAATGGTACTCTTATACACGGTTTATTGTTTGGGAAGCAACAGAAATTCGTTATCAGTAGATTTAATCACACATTTCAGGCAAGGAAATGAGGCACTAATGCCTGAAACTGGACACGAACTGTAATGAAAGCCACCACTGTAAGAAACCCATCGATTGTAAATTATCGCGCGAAGAAAAGCATTGCTGGAAGCTGACAGGTTCAAACAGCTTTGCTTTGAGTATTGTTGATAACAGCTATTCACAATAGACTATCCCTTAGGAAAATCGCCCTTTTCTCAAAAGCAGCAAAGAATGTAAACAAGTAGGGGGTGGGGTGGGGAGTTTCAACGGAACTACTTCCCTTTCGTTGCAGTATACCTTCGATTTTGAGAGATACAGAAAGACTTGAATATTCTCTCTACTTTTCGTTCTTTTTAGAAAAGTATATTTTTATCCGTTTATAAAAAAATTCCTCAAAAGACAGCTTCTTGCTTTCAAAAATTCCACTCAAAATAAATTTAGATATGCCAGTTTTTTTTAAAAAAATTCTTGTTTGCGTTTACAGATTTTTTTTTGTTTAATATTATTTAACTGCCTTCTAAAATATATAAATCTATTTTCTGTATAAGTATTAAATTTGACAGTGTGATTATAATTATGCCGTATATAAATCCAAGTTTATCATTCAAAAAAGGAAGAAAGAGGACAGAGTCGCGAATTTTTGTGCTGTCATCTACAGGCTGACAACCTTAGATGCGCGGTGGGACAAAATTGTCCCACCTTTCTTTATCTATAATAATTGATAAAAAAATTACTTTTGAAATACAGATAACGTTTGGAATATATTTATTGAACATTGAAGATTTCTGTTGCATCTAATATTTGTTTCGAAATTCATTTTCTTTCTCCAGAAATTTAAAGAAAATCATTGCGAATAAAGGGCATAATTTTAAAAATTATTTTCAATAAATTTGATTAAATTCCCAATGGTACTGCAATTTTTTTAAAAAGTAAGAGGTCTTGAAATATCCAAAAAAACCATTTTTGTAATAAAATACCTTATACAAGTTTATGAAAAAAAAATCTTAAAGAAGGTGGGACAGACGGTGTCTCTCCGCCCATAAAAGGGTTAAAGTTTATCACACTCAAAAAAAAATTGTATAATAAGCAAATACAATTAATATTATTGGCTGTATTTCTAAAGATCAATAGCATATATCAAAATCAGCAGGTATAAAATGGTTAACAAAATGTGTTGCGAAAACTGAACTATAAGGCAAAATTGTCTCTTTCTTTTTGTAACAATTTTATTATATCTATTATTTGTTTAAATGCAAAATCTATTTAGATATGTTCAAAACAAATTAGTTAGAATACACATTTATCTAAATCAAAAATATCCTGTGAATTATTATATTTTTGTTCCATTCACGTTGAAATCGTGTGAGCCGTATTGTATGTATTTTAAAAATTCAAAAAAATCTAATAAAATACCTGCATTGTATTAATTTTTTTATAAGTGTGTGAATAGGAATATACGTGTATAGAGAATTTTTTTTAAAAAAAAGAACATGCCCCATATTTCAAGACCGGAATGTATCAAAATCAACCCATACAGCGAGGGTTAAAAATTTGCTAGAAGAAATCGGCGTTTTCTTTTTTTTAAAACGCACGCATGGGAAATGAGCAATTTCAATGTTGTTTAAGCAGAAAATGTTTTGCATTTTCTGATTCAAGGATATTGTTTATGTTTTCTGAAAAAAGGAGCATATTATCATTTTTGATGACAAACAAATTATTAGTAATTTATAAAAACCCGTTTTGACGGCCGCGAAAGAATTCATTATCTTTTTATCGACTGATTTTTCATACCTTAATTTTCGTAATTTAAAACGGCACGTCCTTTTTTGCCATTTTTTTACATAAAAGAAAATAAGTCAATTCATTGATAGAGAATCGAGACATTTGTATACTGAGGTTTCAGAATTTTTAATTGAATTTCGAAATTTTTCTGACTTGAACGAAAAAGTGACATTCACTTATTTGAAGATAACGAAGATAATTCATAAAACTTATTGCCAAATGTCAGACTAATATCTGAAATTCTGAAAAAAATAGCTCAGAATGTTAACTTAACTTTTGTTAGAGCTAAAGGCGAGCACATTTGAGGCATATTTGTTTCTGTCATGAATTCACACATCTGTCGAATCCGGAAAAATGAAACAAAATGTGTTGAGAGCAAGCCGAAAAAGAAACTCACCAGAGAAATGTCGTTTGATGGACTTACCAAATTTCCGAGTTTCCGGTTTCGATCTGCTTTGATACAGATGCAGATTATCCGAGTAACATTTTAAGAATACATGGTCGTTCTTAGAGGCTTCAATGAAAGTCCTCGCTTTAGAAGCATAACTGAAAGAAAGTAGAAGGAAGGAAATCACATAGATCCTTAGATCCTTAAGAATCATTAAACAGATCCTTAAGAAAGATTATTTGGCTTAATCAATAATCATGCCTTAGTTATAAGCATTTCAAACATTCAGCAAACCCATAAGAATATGCAGAAATAATCAATTGAAATTTACATTTGACCGTTAACGCTCTGTTTCTTTAGAAAATATGCCCGTTATAATTTTTGGCTGAGATAAATATATATTTAGATATCGAAACAAAAAAAGTGAGATATGAGGGTCATAAATAAACAATGAGCCTAAAGCTGATGTGAAACACCGAAGCTTGTAGTGGGTGGGGATCAAAGAAGAAAATAGCAGAAAGGAATGAGACGTCAGGTGAACCTCGTACTCAGTTGAAAAACTAAATGGAGAACATTTAACAGTATTTGGCGTCCAACTTAGCTAGAACGCTTCTGGTGGAGAATGAGACAACGAGCTGCAGTGTGAGCTGAGAGTGTGGAAACATGGAAGGAGGCGAGTTGAGGAAAAATCTTTCATCTCATTAAAGCGAGTATTTAATTAGATATGACCGGTTTCATTCTCTTACATGAAGATGCTCAACAACCAGTCAATTCAAGTGGGATGTTCTGAATCACCCCTAACAACAAGGTCATTTCACCTTGCTATCTCGATGTTTTTGTTAAATTGAGAAGAGTTTTGTTTGTGTGAAGAAAGTGTTGCTTGGAAAAGGAGAGTGCGTTTGCCAACTTTGTTTTCTCTGCCATTGCAAACGGAATTTTTTTGTATAATAAACATTTAGTTCCCCAGATCCTTTTTTCGACTGAACTGTCTGAATTAGTGAACGTCCTTTAAATCTCTTTTATTGCTATATACTCTAAAATTCTATTAGAAAATGTTATTGCATATACTGACATGTGATACAAAATATGAAATGAACCACGTTGATCTAAAATTTAGCATTATTTGCGATTGTAAATGAATTTGAAACCTCAAAGTCAAAATGTTTTAGATATTACATTTTTTTATTTCTATCAATATTATTACTGTCCTGAAACTTTTCACCTCAAGAATAAATCGTTTCCAAAACCACCTTTCTATCGGTCTTCTTAAGTTCCCTTGATAGAGAAGTTATTTTTCTAACAGAGCAAAATGGGTGAAATATCGTCATTTAATTTAACTTTGTTCGATTTCTGAGGAGTCGATATTAAATATCTATTTATTTTAAAATAATATTTATCATTTAAAAAAATTGAAGAGAAGAGGATCCATACTCATATTCCCTGAACAGTTGAGCATCGTTGTAGCTATCATTAAATAAGTAGAGCTGCATGCGGAGCTTGGTCGAGTAATCTTGCATAGGAATCTGAAAACATAATGACATTAATGTTATAATGGCACTCTGCAATATAGTTATTTTTGAAAAAACAATGCTCATATTTTGTCAATTATTTTATTTACCATACATAAAAGTGATGAAGAAATTTACAAGCAAGCATCCTGTGTTTGCAACCAGTGAAAACTAGACGTTTATTTTAGCGGACCAGAAGAGTGCTGCTCTTTGGAAACTAAATTAATGCCATTTGGACATAATTATATGATTGCAAATAACTGAAAAACTGCGAGAAAGGAAATAAATACCTGGTAATTCAATATCTGTATAATTTAATGTACGTTTTAGAGCGTTTGGCAGATTAACTTTAGTTTCATTACATCGATGCTCCGTTTGGAAACATCACGAGATTCCCAAATTCTCCAAAAATTCAAACGCAAGAAAAAATTCATTATAAGATGACTCTTAAAGGGAAAGAAAGTACAAAAACTGCAGGTTGGGAACTATTTACCAACTTGAAAAGATTAAAATCATACTTTTTTACCATCAATTTTTCCTTAGAAGAAAATATATAGTCACCTTTATTTATTTTTTTATTGCTTCTTTGGTCAGATTAGATTTATTCTTAGACAGATAAATTTCTTCTCCTCCTCCATCATTCTTTTAAAGGTTTCGCTTAAATTCCTCACCAAATTCAGTTTGAACTTATATTGAATGATGCTTTCCAATCTCATAATTACGGATATAATAGCCCAGATCTCTCGGTAACGCTTTGACATCACCAATAATAAAACTCGAGCCATAGCACTGCGAGACGTTAAGCAGCATTATTGCATTGTTAGAGAACCTAAATTTCAGTAATTTTGAATTTTAAAAAGTAATTTTCCTTCTAATTTCAAATTTAATAGCTCTAAAATAGTGAAATAAAATTTTCTATAGATTTATATAAAAGTTAGCTCGCTATAATCAATAGTTCCCTTGAAATCATAAATTATATTAATAATATATTTCAAATTAATTTCCGTTTTTCATTAGAAAGTAGTAATTTACGTCAGTGGTATATCATGCCCGTGATATAGTTTGGACGCCACGACGCATATCATTATTTATTGCATTCGTAATGATATAATTTGATAATATTTTTTGGCAACGTTTGACAAGCAGAGAAATGCTCCGTTTTGAAACAAGATCTTCCATCTATCTAGATTGTATCTACTGTATTTTCTAGTTTTGGCGAGACTAAGAGGTTTTTTGAATAAAGAAATATGTAAATAAAAAAATATATATTTCCTGTCATAAAACATATTTTTATTTTATTTGTTTTCAAATCAATGTTAAACATTTCTCTCGCATATAAATCTATTTAAACACGTCAAATTTCGCGGGAAATATCTTGAATGCAGAGGCAATTTACACCTGTCATATCATGATGGTTTATTTTTCTAGTTTAAAAATGATTTGATGATTCCGCCACGTTTCTCATCTAAATAATATCTGAAAATTGTAATACAGTGTTCTATACTTGAAAGCGAGCGCACTTACGAATTGTCTTAGATTGCACTTTAATGCAAAGCGTGGATTATTGTTATATCGTCAGATCACATCTGAAGATATAACGAATGAATAACAACCTTCATTAGGGGGCGAAATTTCTGCCCATCATTACTAATCAATCATTTTATCGAAATGTCTCATTTTTATACGTATTTGATCTAATAAATTGCGGTTTAATTTGTAACTATAATTGAAATGGGGTGTTCCCATTTCAAATAGTATCTCAATAGTATAGTAATATTTATGTAATTTTTTAGTTATTCTGTTTATCTACACATACCACTTCGTCCGAAAATAGTTAGCACTTTAATTTGAGTGCTAGTTATTGCGGCTACAATTAACAATAAGATTTTTTTTAAATAAAGGTTTCAAAGAAAGAAAAGCCAGGCGATAAAATTGACATAAATTACTATATATGTATTTTAATATTCATAGAATTTAACACAAGTATTTTAATACTTAAAAAAATTAATATATGTTTCCTGATGCTGAAATTATTTAATAAATATGTTTTGAAATTTTCGTGGGGGATAATTCACTTGATAGCAGTTTCTGTTGTTATCCTCGAAAATCTCAATAAAACGAAGTCCAAGTAAAATTGGAAAACCCTTAAAGTAGACTGGTAATTTCGGGTGTTTATAGATCACTTTTATTGTTGCTTATCAGCCTAATAGCACATTAGTACAACTATTTCGATCACATGTTTTAAGTGAATTTCTTATATGAATATAAAACAGAGAGTCCCGATTTTCCAGATTCCCGATTTTTGAAAGTGTTCTTCATTCCAAACCAGTTCACAGTATACTATGCTTAATTGGTAACGTAGTATCACAAACAAAGAAAAGGGAAATAATTCATATTTTCTCCATTCATGAGCTTGCATAATTAATCGATTTTATAAATAATATTAAAATACTCAGAAAATATTGTTTATAATTCATTGAAAGAAGCAAAGACAAATTTCCTTAGTTGATAAGTTTTAATTATTTTAACATAAAATGTGTTTCTTCCCTGTTTTTTTCAATCACGTGGCTGTCTCTTCAGGTCTAAAGTTTCGCTGCCGAAACGCAATAGTAGTGATGACTTGACTTAAGTCCAATCTTGATGTTTTTGACTCAATATAAATATGAAAACGAATTATTTTTATCATTAATTGGGACTTGGCAGCAAAACCGAAAACAAATATTATTGAGGCTAATTTTATGCTTTAGAGCTACTGCGAACTGCATTGATAAACCATTTAGACAGTGTTGTTGTAAATATAAAATGAAAACTTTGGTGTAAGCATCAATTGATATTTGAATTCAAATAATTATTACGGTTTTAAATATGCATTTAAACATTTTCATCTTCTTCTGGTTCAATTCAAAATTCCTGCCTTTTTACACCAACTAATAGGAATATGTTGATAATAAGAACTCATTTAGTTAATCAACTATGTAACGAAACCGAAATCACTGTTGCAAGCACATAAAGCATCAACTAAAAATGGAACTGAGCCCCTACCTTTAAATACGTCCTACCTTCTCTGCAGTCAAAATCGTGTTTCCTACAAAAATCTTTCATATTTCTTGGCATTTCGCACCAATAAGGTTCGTAGGAACAGAATTCCTTGAACGAAATACTGAAAAAGGATCAAAGTAAAATCAGTTTAAAGAGAATGCCAGACTTTTGAAATTTTAAAGCTAACAGTGACAGAATTTATTTTCGAATTTTAATTCAACTGAATAATTTAGGAAATGAATATTCAAGTTTTATTTTAATTTAAAAAATATATAAACTCTAAACGAAATAAATTTTGAATCGTATACTGTTTGCTAGACAGAAAGTTTCTTGCACTCTCTACTATTTGTGCCGATTAGATTCACAATTAAATCGAATGCCATCCGAACATTTCCTGAAGCATTTTCCCTCAGAAGTGCAAGATAGTTATCAGCTATGTTCTGAAGGGCATGCCGCATCTTATTGACATTTATCCTTGATTTTAAGAAAGTGGTCCAATTAAATATAAAAACCAATTTGTTTCAGTTTTGAGGATGTAACACTGAAAACGAATGTTTTAGACTTTATTGTCTGTGAGCACATTTTGCTTTCTGCCATTTCGGAGTATATAAATAAAATTTACTAAATCTCCTACGAAGTTCTAATTTTATTTTTATAAAAATAACATTTCGTTCAATTTAATATATTGTGTGTCTAATGTTGGTTTGGAGAAGCTCTCTTAAGAGACACTGTTAATGTAGCATTTTATTTGCGAAGAAAGACTGCATGTTGATGAAAAAGGAAATCTACACCCAACAATAAACGATTTGTTCTCGAAAATAGTTTAAAAAGTCCACAAAATGCAGCCAAAACTTGTCTGAGAGGTTTATTGCTAACTAGCGGCCTTTGGAGGCCACCTGGTACGCTTGGAATATTAGACGTGTTTCATCTCAATTTAATCTGTTATGAATAACTTTATATTAATGGATGTCTGAACAAAGTCTTTCTGTACTTCAAAATGTGACCGAGGTTTAAGCCGTGTTTTTTTCCTGTTCTGCTTCTTGTACACATAAACTGCCTAATGGAATCGAATGACATGACTTCTCGAATCTCCTGACTTGACGAATCTCCACTTTTTACTTTCTCGTATACGAAGTGTACAAAGAGAAAGTATTGTAATCGTCAAAAAATTCGAACTCGAGATTTTGACGAATCTCCATTCATTTTAGCATGCGAACATAACTCTCCACGTCATCTAACATGTAATTACACGTTGTCGAACGAAGTAACTTCACTTTCTTATATCTTATATAAAATGCTCTTATTTTAATATCCTCTAATCCTTTTGCAGAACTTATTGACAAAGCTCTTAAGATATTAAGTAATACATCCGATATGCTCAATGATTATACTGGCTATTCTTTAATTTACTTGTGGGCAAGTTTCAAATCACTTAACAGGCTCTTCGACATTTGTTAGATTGCAAATTATCAATGACAACCTTTTCGGCTTTACCTGTGCTTTTAAAATAATTAATATTTTCGCCACTAAAGTTTCTTTCATGTCTTGTGGTAATTATTGATTTTTCAACGGATTATTTAACGTTTTGTTTAATTTCTCAATCAATTATTCCCTTTTTGTAGTGATTAAATGAATTGTTAATTGCTTTAATTTTGTATGCAATTTTTCTAATGGTTCTGTGTTTAATCATTTTTACATCCTTTTTCTTGCTCCGGACTATTATGCTCGCCATTTAAACGGCGGAAGTTTTTTGGTGTACTCAGGCCCCGAAGTCCGCTGACTGGGAGAATTTCGTTGTGTGAGAACTCTGTTAGATGTCTGAGATTGGAACAAGACGTGGTGCGTCTGAGGGGTCTGGAATGCCGGTATTATGATATTCGGATCTCGTCCTTGCAGACGTACCGATTAATCGATGCTATAACAACAGCTGTAGAAGAAATTTGATGAAATTTTGATTAACTTGCTCCGACAATGATGAAAGTGTATTTGATGGCCGTTTTGAGCAACAATCAGCAGTAAGTAGTAAAGACAAAAAGTTTATGATGAAGATGAATCCGAGCGATTTATGATTGTGTCGAAATTTTTTAAGTTGTGGCTTGTTTTTTACAATGCTAATACTTTAATAACTCAATCCAGTAACGGTTTTGGAGAGTCATCAATTGCATCGACATACTGATTTATAGTTTCAATCCTTTTCCATCAGGCAAGTGATGTGAATTGTAGGTTAGCTAGCTAAACCAAATCACTAGAGCTCACGGGGTTATTTTTTTAACTATATAATGCTATTGTGATTTTTTTTTCCTTTTTTTATTCTAAAAAGTTGATAGAGAATTTTTATAAAAGTTTCTTTGTACTTTTTGTAGCTCTTGTATTTCTTTTTCAAACAGACTTTAGTAATTTTAACAAATGAATAAAATGTGTGTAAATTCATTTTATTAGAAGTTCTCTAATTGACATGTGCATCGACAAAATAGTGTTTATCATGTTTTTTTGTATTATTTTAATAATCTAGAGTAGCTAATTGTTAAAGTTGGCAATATATATTTTTATATTATAAATAAAAGCTTAGTTAATTTAGAAATAAAATCTCTTGTCCTGTTTTATAGAGCAAAAAAAAACGTATTCCCTTTTAAGGATTTTCTTCCACTGTGGCCAAATATTCCCAATAGTGTTCAAAGGGCAGGTATCGATTAAGGGTTTAGAAAGATTTAACTTATTTTAAATAATTTGATTCTTCTGACTCCTTTGAAAGTCATCCCAAACTAATATAACAGTGCCGTGATAAAACTAATTTGAATTACTACTAGGTCGAGAATTGTGGATTTGAGAATTTTTTTAACATTACCAACAATATTTTATAAATGATTTCTAAAATTTCTAATTTAATTTTTTACAAATTTTGATGCGTATGGCAAAGAGCAAAAAATGGTGTATTTATAGCTCATAGCTTCAGTCTCCTCAGACAATTTCAAAATTTTAGTTATTTTGAATGGTATTTTGTTTCGATAAGGAATGTGAATTTAATTGTGTTTTGATTTTGCATATTTTAAGTGTGCATTTGCATAATTTTTAACTATATTGTTGCATATTCTTAGGTATAACATTTTATATTTTTTTAAGTATTTGATTGAAATGTGGTGATATTCAATAATTGACAGGATATTTAGCAAACTGTTGTTATAAAAAATATGTCTAACAGTTTAATTTCCTCTCTTACACCTTTTAGAGTTGAAAAGGACAATTTTGGATTTTTCATCAAACAACTTAATAACTTTTAAAAATGGGGAGAAAATAAAAAGATATTAGTGCTAAAATTAAATTTAAAATTGAATGGAAGATAGATAGTAGTTAAATGGAAGATAGATAGTAGTTAAATGGAAGATAGAACTCTTCGTACAACCAATTTTCACAATTACAGCTCAAGAAGCAATAATAGTGGTAGTTTTGGAAGAAATTGTAGAGGAAATTATAGAAATGGTTTAAATAGTTTCGTTTAGAGGTAATTTAAATTTGTAAAGAATTCTTGTAAATTTCAAAAAAAGAAATCTCTTTAGCAGGCATCTCTAAAACGAAAGTTATTACTTAACGCACAGCAAAAACGCTTCTTTTGAGACAAAGAAAAAAAAATGAAAAGAACAATGACAAAGAATTGGTAAGGGATAGTAACAAATCAAAAGATGAAAGAGTAAACAAAAACTATAAGTCTAAAACAAACAAGTCAAAAAGTAAAGAGGAAGTATTGGACAATAGAAACTCTAAAACATTAACGTCATGTACAAATAACAGTAATAATCTTCCAATTGTTAACATAAAAATTTGTTATATACAATTGAAATGTTTAATTGATTCAGGCACAAATGTAAGTTTGATACAGCCACACTTTATTGAGGAAATTAAGACTAAACTAAAGTTGAACATATATCTAGAATGGTTCGAATTAAAATAATCGATAATACAATTGTTCCATATTTGTTAACGATTGACTTAAAATTCAGAATAAAAAATAAATGACTCTCTAATCAATTTTTTGTTCTATTAAATCCTTGAAATTCTTACTATCATGCTATTCTTGGATATGATTTTCTACAGAGAAATAAGGTTGTAATAGATAATGTAAACAAACAACTCATGGTAGGAAATAAAAAATTTGAATTTGAGGAAAACCTTCCTACAAATGTTAACAGAGAGGATAATAGTGATGTATTTGAAAATGACAATAACAGCAATGAAAGCACTGATGAGCAGGTAAAAAACAACAATGGTGAGATAACTAGCATCAGTGAGGAAACTAATCATGAGCATAATGTGAATATAGCTGATAATATTAGAGTACAACCATTTTCAATAGAAATAATAAAAATAAAGTTCCCTAAAAATATTTAAAAAAACAGATTTAATTTTTGTTCCAAAATATAATAAATTGGATTATGTAATCAATGAATCATTAAATTATCCTACATACGGTCGGGTTCACAAAGAATGCAGGGTCGGAAACACATCTTCAAAAGATGAAGTGCTGAAAGACTGCTATTAAAGCTAATATAAGAAATATTGAGAAAAATATGTGTGACCCCAAGTTTTGGGATTTATCCGTTCAAACAATTACCAGACTTTTCTGAAAACTTTTATGTGAAATTTTTCCTAACTGCAGGAGTCGAACAATAGCTGAAGAAACAGTTAGTTTTTTTAAGAAAAACCTAAGCGGTTCTTTTGATGAAATCAATGGCAAGCGTGACAGAGGTTAAAACTTCATATTTTTGCACTTTCTAGCAAAGCATTTTTCTGAGTAATGGGCAGAATTAAAAATTATCTATGGTGTTAAGTTTTCATTTACCGCCTCAGCGCCATCGCACGAATATAGCATTTTTGATCCAGAATTGTTTGTAATTCTATTTTGACTTAATGCAATCTAAACTTTCCATAAGCTTATACACGAGTAGTTGATTCAACTTTAATATATGCTGAAGAATTCTCACGTGGTTCTGAAGCAGAGGGTGATTGCAGGGAGCTTGACCTCTTTAGCCACAGTAACTTCCGTAACGATGGTGGTGGGGTACTTGTAATAAATACTGAAGAATTCCACCGACTGGATTATCAGGAAAATTAGGCAGATAAGGAAAACAATACTCTTGAAAGTTTTCCAAACAGCCGTTTTTTCTATTGCACGTCTTCTACTGGCTTTCTCAAGAGCGGATTCTTCTTTCGCAATGGAATTTTCCCTCGATTTAGTGACTGTTTCTTCAATGTTTGATATTCCGATGCTTCCATGAACCTAAAAAAAATTATTCAAAGTAAGTACAGACACATATATCTCTCCTCAAGCTTTGGAATTTAATTAAAACACACTTTTGTTGAAATCTGGGATCAATGTTATGAAACCTTTTTATTTTTATTATTTTTAAGCCTTCATTTTTCAAAACGCTTAGGGAATTTAATAAGACAAAATTTTCAGTCGTCAAGAAAACCGAAATGAAGAAGATTCCAAATTTAAGGAAAATAATTAGTTCTTTTCAGATGATCATTTTGTTCAGATTCATATTTTTGAATACTGATAGCAAGATTTATTTTAATTCTAGCTGCGTGGCCCGGAGGATGCACAGGACATCTCGATAATGCGTCATTCTTTGGCTGAGAGAAGAATTGAAGTCACTTGCCACATTCCAAATATTCTTTCCTAAATGAATAAAGAGAAAAGAGCGGTTCAAACAATCCGCCCGCGGAAACGCGTAGAAATCGACTTATTTAAAAAAAAAAAATTTAAAAATAGAAAAAATCCTTATTTTGTTTTTTTAAAAATTATACCGTTCCCTGGCGAAATGAATGTTCTATCATATTACGGAGTTATTTTTTGTCTGACTGTAGTTTCGGAGGGAAGGAAGTGAGACGGCGTTTTTCGAGATCCATATATTTCTATTTGCCCGTATCCAGTTTATTTTTCCACAAATATATTGTCTTTTTTCCTAGTTGTATCTTCTTTGAATCCTATATTTTTGATACTTTCAAAAGAGGTTCAGCGGCTTGATTTGAAAGTATTCAAATCAAGCCTCTTTAAAACACGAGAGGTTTGGAAAAATAAATTTTATTTGTAAGTTTTATACAATAAACTGTATAATAATTAATACAACTTTAAAATCAACAACTATACTTTCAAGGTTTATAAATTAAAAGATGGTATTAAAACAGACTCCTCCAAAAAAGGCTGACTTTTCGACTGTCCATCCCTTTTCTGATGTAATTGAAAAAATGGAGCTACCATTTATTTGAAATGAAGTATATACGCATGAAGGAAGATGCACTTCATACATGAAATCTCGAAGTAAAACCTCACGGTAAACAACATTTTTAGTGGAAAACCTAACAGAGCAAATAAATTGTCCCTGTTTCTTTGAGTCAGTTACCGAATCCCGCACACAACTTTATCCATATTGCATTGTCGAGGGATCCATATTGCATTGTTGCAGCTTTCTACAATGAAAGAGAAACACGCAATTTAATAATTGTTTAAACAATGGAAACAATTTGAATTGCGCTGCAACAATGAAAATAAATGTAAATTAATTTTTAATTAATTTCTTTTTAATTAATTGTAATTTCAGAATTTAAACGGTCAAAATGGATTCCTTGGACTATTTCCCATGTTTTTGTACTTTCGGCGCACTTCTACGTTCAGCGGTTCGTGAGAAGATAACCTCGCATTCACACATACATACATAAGAATTTTAATATTGTAGATTCTATTATATTTCCATTAGTTCGTAGATTTATAATGTTATGACACATTTACATATGTTTCGGAGATTGATATTTTCCCACTGTTCCTCTGAATAAATATTTAAAATGAAAAGAAAGTAATTCTAAGGGGAACAGTTTTTAGGAAGTACTGTGAATTTTAAACAGAGAATAATAAAAAAACTAGCTGTGTGGCCCGGCGTTGCACCGGCTATCACGAAAAATAGGATATTGCAGGGCGGAGAGAAGTGAGGACACATGAGAACTTGGGATCCATATATTTCCACATGCTCCGCCTTCGTTTTTCTCTACAATCAAAAAATATTGTCACTTACTTTCCCTAACAAAGGTTACGAAGTTAAACACTTTAATACAAAAAAAGAAGGAAAAAAGCATGAAAATTATCTTTTTCCATAATCCAAACGCAGAAGCTCGCTCAAAAAGAAATACCAACTTCCGTTAAATAAATAAAAAATGCAACACAGGATGCGAAAACTAATAATAAGGAAAAAAGAATCCACCATGCTGCCAATAGATGGCAACACGTCAATTCATTCATTTTGACGTTTCTAATTAATATCTTTTTAACTAATTACAATTTAGGAATTTAAATAGTCGAAATGGATTCCTTGGATTATTTTCAATCTTTTGGTACTTATGGCAAGTTTCAGGATTCAGTGGTTCGTGAGAAGATGGAAGGACATACATACGTCTGTTGACGTTCGAATTTTAATGGGATAGATGATAAAAGTTTCTATAATGGGCTATATCGAATAATGCGTCATTCCTTGAGGTCACGTGACACGTCTTGTTTGACCAATCGGCTATTCCTTTGTTATTCTGTTTTCTTCGGCTCTTCTCTCCTGGCTACGTTGTACCATGTCTGACACTCGGATATTTCTTTGTTCATCTGTTTCTTCGGCTTTTCTCTCCTGGCCACGTTGTGTCATGTCTGACAATCCTCTATTTCGTAGTTCTTCGTCTTCTTCCGCTCTTCTCTTCTGGCCACGTTTTGCCATTACTGTCAATAGACTGTTATTTTGTTCTTCTGTTTCTTCTGTCCTAGACACTTTTTGCCATAGTTGAAAATCGGCGGTTTCTTTCTTCGTCAGTTGCAGCAACTCTTTTTTCACGTTTCGTAATTGCCTGCTGTCTACAGGCAGCATCCCCTGCAACTGAACTTTAAGGGTAGGTCAGACATACAGAAACTTATCAACTTTGCAATAGAACACGGGTTCTGAAACGCAAAGGAGTGCCTCTAAGAGGTTCCGCGTCGGTGAATTAAGAAAATGAAAAAGGATATACGAAATGAAATGTACAACTCAGAATGAGTGGAATCCAAACAATTTAACTACCCAGTTTCAAGAATAACATCATCACAAGCAGCCGTAAGCGAAAGGGAAAATACAACAATCGTAAATAAGACACCATGTCAACAAAAAAACCTTTGGAATTTAAAAAGTATGTGTTCAAAGGAGATGCCGCCTGAAGCAGTACTCGCTTCGCATAGTGTTAATCATGCACCTGGGTTATTGTGCTATTGTAAATTTCTATTCCACTCAATCTGTGATGTTCATTTCATCTGGTGTACCCTTTTCTTTTACTTGACAAAGAGCCTCCGGTAGGGAATCCTCTTTGCATCTCTGTCCCTGTGTTCTACTGTAAAACTAACTAGTTTCAGTATAGCTGACCTACCCTTTAAGTTTGTAAATGACCTTTCTGAACACACTGTACATCCTTCGCCACAGAAAAACTTTTTGATGACGTTACCACCTGGATTTGCCGAACCATCTAAACCACGTATGTCGTTTATATAAAGCTTAATTGGGTTTCCATCATTCTAAAAGGTAATGCTTTTAGAAATTCGGTCTGTACTTGAAATTTTAAATTTAATTTTATGAACACAAAATTTGTTATTTCTGTATTTGTATATCAAAATAATCTTAAACTACATCTTTAACTGTATGATATATAATTATTTGCTTTAACCGGGAATTTAAAATACCTTCTCCTTCTCCAAAAATTATTTTGGAGACACTAATTATAACAGTAATTACTGACTATTTTCAGATAATTTTATTAAATAGACTCTGATTAAAAGAAGTCATTTTAACAAGAATTATTATTTTAAAATTTAAATAATTTGCAATTTTTGAGTTTTTTAAAATCTTATAAAAAATTTGATTTTTAATATTTTAGTTATTTGAAGGGATTCATATTTCTTGGACTATTGGCAACACAAAGTAGCATGGGACTTAAGATCTGACTTTTTTTAAAATTTTAATAATTATTTTTATATGTAAACCAGAAAAAAACATGAAAACACTAAAAATAGTAAACTTGACATTTTTGAAAAATATAACTAGAGCTCTCAGGCCTAAACACATGGTAATTCTTATAGCAAATATATATGAATGCATCTCCAAAAAATTTCAGAAATTCTATCTTGAACAGAAAAAAGCCGTAGGGAAGAGAAAACATTCGCATCAACAAAAATAAAAGTCTGAGAAAAATGCATTTAACAAATATTTACAGAAAACAAACTGATAATGCTTGCAGAGCTCTAATATTTTAATATGTAATTTTAAAGTGTCCTAAAACACTATTTTAACTCAATATGTTTCACTATATTTTTTCTTAATTAAAATATTATGTCAATAGTCTGCAGTAACTTCAGAACATTATATCTTTCAGTAATTCGAGAACGTTTCGATCGTGGCATTTTCTCAACACAAAAATTAATTAAAAAACAACAATATTATACTACAAATCTTCTAAATAAAAACCTTTGTGTAAAAATTATTATTAGTCTTGAAATAGTATTTTTTATTTAATATTAGTTAGGTAGTAATGAGAACTCAAAAAGAACGAACACTATAAACTAACAGAAACGATTTGATTAGTGAAGATTGAAGTTATAATAAACATTTCATCTAAATAACTGATTAATTCGAAAATATTTTTAATCTATTAATATTAAGAATTGGAAAATGAAAACGAAACTAACCACGGAGTTCATCTGACAAATTTTAAGACTGACAACGCTCAGAAAATTTCAAATATCTTTAAAATTATTTGGATATCAGATCTAAAATTTGGAATCAAGATTCCTAACCCTGTGTACCATCGAAAAATACAAAAACGAATTTCCATGTTTTTGTCATTTTTAAGGTGATGTGTAAACCTTTTAAGATATTAATAATCGTTTAATAGCAAACTATGTTCTCAAACTCCTACGCAGAACTCACAAATTGCTTGGAGGTGAACTTGAAGAAATGGAATACAAGACTTTTTTCAATAGTCGGAATATACACAGTATATCAATAAAGTTCGTGATAAATATTTAAAAAAAATCATTTTTCGGCCACTTCATTATCCATTGCAATTATTACAACCTTCTAAAGAACAGTATTCAAGTACTGAAGCTGAAATTTAGAAAATATCAGACTTCCCCTGCAGAAATATTTTGGGACGTTTGTCGTTCGTTTCAGGAAGGATGCCTTGATGTTCATATCTTGTCGCAGTTCCTAACCAATCCGGACATATTGCATCGAAACACTTCAGTTGACCAGACGAAGCGAGTCTCTGCTTTCTTTTGACCGTTAGGCGTTTCGTCTGTTTGTAAATTTATTTAGTACGCAGTCACGATATCTTTTTTTGTTCGATTTTCTTAAGATGCGACATATATGTTCCTTGAAGAAATGAACATACATATATGTAAGAATTTTAATTTTTAATTCTGTTCCAAGATGGTGGCCGTCCGAATGGCTCCAATGCTGTTGGCGAGTTTGGCACCATCACAGCAGTTAAGGGATGATGGGAAATTTCATTTGCAATTTTCTTAAAACTTTAGTTATTTTCTTTAATTAAATGAAATAAATAAAATAAACAAAGTACTGCCTTTTCATTCTAAAATATGTAAATGCTAACTTAAACTTTGCTAACCTTTTACTTTCTCGTATACGAAGTATACAAAGAGAAAGTATTGTAATCGACAAAAAATTCGAACTCGAGATTTTGATGAATCTCCACGTTTTAGACTCCCTGAGTAAGAAAAACAGAATTTTGGAATTATGTCTGGCAGTGGGTTATTGTCTCTGCGTCTGTCTGTGTGTCTGTCTGTGAGCACGATAACTCCAAAACTATTAGAGCTACAGGGTTGAAATTCGGTATGTGGTCTTTGCACATAATTTGTAGATTTGTATCAAATTTTGATGAAACTCCATCCACGGAAAGTCCGTTTGGCCGTCTGTCAGCGTTCATGCGAACACTATAACTTAAAGACTAAAATAGATGGATGGACAAAATTTTGTAAGCATTTTTATAGTAAAGAATGTAGGCCTGTATCAAATTTTGGACCAAATGACTGAAAATGTTTCTTTAAACTCGCATGCTTCTGAACACGATAACTCCTAAATGAACTACTTGAAATTTGGTATGTGATCTTCTAACCCAAATGGTAGATCAGAGTTTAATTTTTAATTCAATCGGTTAAGAAAAGGCTTTCAAATTTTATATTAGATTTTCATTATCTAACAAGGCAAATTGCTCATTGGCGCTACTCGTGACCTTCGTAATCACGCGCAACTACTAAAACCCTCCTTTCGACTTGGGTGCGTGCCAAAAGAAACCCGTGGATAATCGTGGCATTCTGGGTTAGAGAAGATTCGCAATTTTTATCAACGGAGGAGGAGGGGAAATTACACCTTTTGGAAAGAATACGCGAAAGTTTGGGGGAGACCACTACCGATGGTTTACAAAGCCGTTCCCTGAAAACTGATTGTTTAAATATAGAAATCCAGATGCGACCTTCGGAAGAAATCCACCAAAAAGTAACTGTCTTTTGATCTGTCCATAAGTACATATTTCAATGTAACTCAAACACCCAGGAAGCTCAATGGGTGATTTTTTCGCACAAATGATAGATGTTTGTAAATCGGTGGAAGGATAGATAGACCGCATCTCCTCTTGTATGCCTGTGTGCATGGGAACATGATAATGCAAATCACAACAAACAAAATCAATAAAATTCGGTATGTCGTTTCGGCACCCAAATTTTAGATCTCTATCAAAAGTTGGACACAATGTGTCAAGAGAAGAGGTACAAAAATTATATTCTGTTCTCTTCACTATGCTACGACACTTAACACAAAACGCTCCATTCTTTTAATATACGAGAAAGTCGAGAAGAAAATATTCCCGTTGGTTTATACCAACAATTTGAATTCAAATAATCAATTCGTTTCGTAATCCTTTTGAGATAAGCAATATATATATATATATACTTTTTAGTGTAAAATGTCCAGGTGCAATAACTATACCGTCTACTTCGTAGATCAGTCTCGAAATTGAGCTGATGAAAATGATTGTTCCTCAGAGAAGTCATCAATCGCCTGATTTAAAAATGTTTTCTAGTGTTTTTCCAGAAGCATGTTACTGTGTTCTAGCAACTGTGCCTTTGTCTGTATTCTTGCTCTTCATGCGTTTAATTATGCATGCATATATGATGAAGAGGTGCGAAACTAAATGTTTGTGAAACGAGGAAGTTATATGTCGAACACGGTGAAAATACGAGAATAAAGAATACAATAAACATTAGATAAAATTAAGCAATTGCTAATTGAATATGATTTTATGCACGTAGAATGCGTTTTGAAAGCTTCCTGCAGAATTATCACCTAAATATTTGTATATTCTCTTAAGAATGCAGCTAGTGCAAATGTCCTTCGATTGGGTGTGTCGGAATAGATAAAGACCTTCTTTTGTTTTGATCAGCAAGAGCGCAACTCCCCTCTGCTAACGACAGCATCCATTTCACAAATGTTTTCTGCATTTTCGTGAGTTTCTTTCCCCTCTTCACTTTTGAAGCCCCCTCATCAGTTTGGTACAAAAAGACACGTTGTGGACATTAACTAACCATTCTTAGAGTAAATGTCCATTATGTGCCTTTTTGTACTAAATCGATGATGCTTTACATCTTTATAATTGAATTTTTTTCTAGATATCGTGCCGTTCTCGCGATAGGAATGATATTGACGCAGTTTGCCGCCAGATGACCCTGCCTTACGGCGAAACGCTTTACTCTAACTAGCTACCACTGTCATGACTAGAGCTGCAGTCATTCTGAAATTAGAGTCGGGGGAAGGGTCTTTAGGGGCTCTCAGTATACAAACAAAAAACATAACTCATTTCTTTTTATCGCAATTCAGAAAGAACGAGAGAGACACAAGAAAAGCAATATAGGGAATTTAAAAATAAGGAAACAAGTGAAAAATTTAAATCTCTTGCGCTCAATGCTCAGAGCTGTGAAGAAAAAAGGACTACCACTGGGCCAGGAGCATTATATATATATATATATATATATATATATATATCAAAACAAACAAGAAACAAAAGACAAAAATTCTAGAACATACAAGAAACAATGGCAAAAATAGACAAAATTTTAATAAATTGAAAAATATCATGGCGAGCCGCTCTTCAGGAAGAGAAGTGAATGTTCATATAAAACAGGTTATATATATATAAACCAAAATATAACCTGTTTTATATGAACATTCAAGTCAAATATATAAAACACATGCAACCATCTATATATTTCACCTTTATATTGAACGAAAAACAATAAATATTTCAGTCAATAAAATATCAATTCTTATTCACTAGGAATTATAGAATCAATGTGTTTTACAAATCCTTTGCTTTAAATCTTTATTTCAATACAAACCGCCACTTAGCTTGATTTCACAGGATTGCCAAAACTAGAATTCTAACTTTTATTCAGCGTAAATTTACAAAATATTTTAATTTTAAAAATTTAGTATGATACCTATATTAATAATCTCGAAATAGATTAAATTATGTGTTCAATTAGAAATCTAATATTTCTGTAAAATAAACAATTTGAATATTTATAATCTAATATTGTTTTAAGAGGACTTTTTTCATTTTATAATACCTTGCGCCATCTATGTAGTAATTCAGATACTAGTAAAGCAATAATATATTTGAAAGAAATTACATAATATAAGTAATATATAAATTATACATGCCAAAATTCCAAGAATTCTAACTATTCTATTAAAAACTAAAATGAATGTTTTATTTTATGTGACCTAAATATTTCTTATCTACATAAACTCTTGAAGAAGTTTTAGGCATTACAATATATACAATCTCTGCCTCTGCAACGCCTCTTTTATATATATACACATATATAAATCGTAAAATGAAAAACGCAATTAAAGCGCAATAACGTTCCTTCAGGGAAAGAAGTTACTTTGAATTGCTAAAATATAAAGAGTTAGATATTTTCTTGCACTCTGTTACGTCGTAAGTCGTAAAACATTGATTTTCATCCCTAATGTGAAACCAAAAACAGAGAGAGAGGAGTTTGGAATAATTAAACCCAAAGTAGGATGTGATATAACATTAGAGCAAAGTAAGAATAAATTTCACGTACCAGAAGGTCGGATGTAGATAATTTTATATTGAAAATGGCAATAAAATATAGTATGCCTTTAGACGCTTTTGAGCGTATAAACAAAGTTTTGAATGATTTGTATAGACACAACTTTAAAACACTTGATGAAACCAGATGCCCGGATATTAAATCACAGATGATTCCGAAATATACTATAAAGGCAGATGTAGAGTTTTCTCTTCTTGGGCATTTTTAACAGTAAACGTAGTGACAATTGGATGACTGATTTGAAGGTAGATTTTGTAATGACAATGCAACAGGTTAAACGACTATCTTTCACATAGATAGACATATGTTTTTGTGTGAAAAACACATGCATCTTACTTAACTAGGGGAGAAATAGTAACAATAGTAGGGAATTTATTTTTGAGGAAGCGCAAATGTTTGTAAGTAAATAAAATAGAATTGTGAACGCCTATATTTCCTTTGTACGGAAAAAGCTAAACTAGAAAATTGAGAGTTCTGTAAGTAAATTACGAGTATAACATAGATGGAATATACTAGATGGATTTAACTTGCAATTCTAAAAAGAATTGCAAGTTAAATCCATCTATTATTCTTTTTTTCTCATAAAAAACAATTATATCTCACGATAGTTGATTCCAGATTAAAGTCTTTGCGATTAATCGAATTTCAACGAGCCTTTTAAATAATTAATTTATGAGAAAAGAATTTTTTATTTAATAAAGAGAATAAAAAATAAAGCAACTTATCAGCAATTAGAGCAGCAAACTCAGAAAGTAATAAATCTACTGTATTAGATTCGGTGGGATTCATCACATATTTTAAAATTTTTGAGGAAAAATATTTTAATGGAAGCAATTTGTTTCTCAGAATTTTATTTCGAAGTTAGAAACTGGGAAAAGTTGTTGATCTTTTCGTGAATTTTGATTTTTGAGGTTGCTTAGTCAATTGATTAAATTTTGGCCAATGTTTCCGACAATTTCCAATTTTTCAAAACCTGAATCAGTTTGAAAAGATTTTAGAGTGAATGTGTTATAATTATTGGTCCCTCAATTCTTACGTAGTAACGCTTCAGTCATTAACTTTTTCTTTAAAAAATGAAGTTTTATAACTGATATAGGCTTTTATAATATGGTTCCTTAACGCTTAGAAATAAAATTTAATGTCTTGTATTTTACATAATTGCCGAAACCATTTACAGCATTGATTTTAAGAAGAAACAGATTTAATAAGAACAATTTCTAAAAGTACAATTTTGTTTAGTTATATATAAGGGAAAAAGCATTTTATTTTAATTATTCATTACTGATTAATCTTTTTGAATTCATTATTATATATATTATGTAATCTTGAAATAATTTTATACACAAATTTGCAATTATGAAACACCTCTTGTATTGAATTTAAAATTGGTTGAGTTAATCGATTAATTTAGAATTAAATTATGAAAATATCAAAACTGGTTCATTGTCATCGAGAAGAAAAATTGCAAGAAATTTTAAAAATCCAGTACATTACTAATAAAATTTACCACAGCTTGAGAGTTTTTTTTGCTTGTTTATATTTAAAATCTTGAATCCTTCAATCAAGTCCAGTCAAACAAAAAATTTACATCTTCATGAGTGAATCATTTTAATTATATTTTCTGGAGTAAATGTTAACCCAGCTTAAACGAAACATTGTTTGTCTATTAACGGTAAGAAAGATATTTGTCTACATTATAAGAAATTTGAAAAAATTTACTTTAATAAATGAATTTCTCAGAAATTTTAATTTTTAAGCTGCATTGTTATGCTTTAATATTTCTTTTATAAAAAGAAATACAGATTTTAATTAATAAAAATATAACATGTTAAAATTATTTCAGGATCTTATTTTGAAAGTTCACCTGGCAGTTCTTCCTGAAAACTTTTGTAGCTTCCCGCAGGCTAAATCAATTCTTCTCTGTCAGTTATGAATAGCCGACGTTCCCCTTCCCCAAGGAAACCCTCGGTGAAAATTCGCTTTTCTACCCAAATCCCTAATTTGACACTTGCTCGCCCGAAAATCCACCCGGCTCATATAGAACCTACCCTGGCGGGTTGGGCGGGGGTCGTAGTGAAAGTGTTAAAGATATATTGAAAATTTTATTTCAGATTCATGAAGATTTTAGCATAAATAAAATGATTTATATTTAAAAATATAAAACATTAATAGAAATTATATTAAAGTAAAATTATATAGCTTTGACGATAGATTATACCAACAGATCAAAGGACTTCCACAAGTTGACAAGCCAGTAATGCTCTAGCTAATTTATATTTACACTACTTTGAAAAAGAAAATATTTACAATAATTCTTATTTTATATATAGATTTATTGATTATTTATTAACATGTTCAACAGTAGAAGATTACACAGCACAAATTGACTTTTATCCAGAATATTTGATATTACTAAAAACTAGTGCAGGTTTTCCTTCTGCAGATTTTTTTATTTTTTAAATCGATTTAAAATGCTTCGAAACGAACAATAATATTAGAAAAAATATTCTAGACAGTTTTGTTTTTTCTAAATTTGCAATCAAAGTTCGCCTCTCAGAAAAAGCGGGAAAAACGATCCATTTTGGCGCGAAACGGGACTGACGTCATAGGTGCTTAACAGGGGAGACACGCGCTTCTTTCCCGTTCGCTCTCTATTGAGAATCTCTTTTTTTCTATATTTTCCGTCCCTCGCATCAGATAAAATAATGTTGGAAAGATACAAGTATTGTATTGTTCCTAAATGCAGTAATACAACTGCAACGGCACCCGATAAATTATTTATCAATGTGCAAAAAATTATATTATTCGCAAAAAGTGGTGTAAAGCGATGAAGAGAGATCCGGAGCTTAATCCGGAATTATCAGCAAGCAGCATTCGTCATGCCTGTGGAGATCATTTTGTTGTGAGTTATTAATCTATATTATATCTATTAAAACTGTATATCATGAAGAACAGTAAATTCAGAATTCGATATCTTTTTTGTTTTTAAAAGAAGTACAAGGTGAGGTTAGCAGTAAAAAAAGATATTTTAAAGCAAATAGTAAAATTTAATTAGTTTTTTCCCGTTTGATTACATAGATTTCTATTGTACCCTTAGAGGGGCCGGTAAAAATATAGAATATCCCACCTTCTTTAAGATTCCTTTTTTTAAAAAATCTTGCTCTTGTTATTTTATTGCATAAATATTTTCAATGGATATTCCAATGTTTCTTATATTTTTTAAATAATTACAGTACTATTTAATATTAATAAGAATATCTTAAAAACTAATTTAAATTCACTACTTTTCTGATAATGAAATTTTTTTCATTCGTAGTTCAACAAAATAATTCGCAGAATTAATTTGTGATGCAAAATAAATCCTTTATATTCAATGAATATATTAAAATCAAAATTTGTCTTCAAAAAGTTAGTTAAAGAATTATTAGGTGAGGTTAGCAGGAAAGAAGAAATACATATTTTAAAGCAAATAGTTAAATTTAATTTGTTTTTCCCTCTATTATCCCCTTTTTGATTACATGGAATTTACATTTTAAGAAATCATTGATACCCCATAACAATATCAGGAAGTACTGTAAAGAAGAGCCTTGAATTTCATATTTGTTCTGTTTCTGATATAAGATGAGGTTAAACGCATAAGTACCTGTATGAGCTCATATCGAAAGATTACGTGGTAGCCACGGGTAGTTTTAAGGTTCTGCAGTTGATTAAGGTTTATAAATAGATTTAATATTGTTTCTATTTTGGCACCGATTTTAAAAAGAAAATTATTCTATACTTTTCAAACCACGGTTTTGTTTAATTTTTTAAAAGTTTATTCTTATTTTTTCACATGAAAAGTTAAGCGCAGGCACATACATGAAAACGTCACTGGTCTTTAGCGGTTTCCTGCTTTTTTCTTATTTATGCTGATTCATCCACACGGGGATAGTGATGATTTAATAGCATTACCAGAATTAATTTATTTTTCATTTTCAGTTGATTTTTTTAAGGGAGTTTAAAGATTTCCTTTCTTTTTTTTGCCGAATTCGGTTAACATTAAAAAGGAGTTAAGCTATAATTAATTTTGTTTCATGGGTTCTGTTTTTCAAGCTTTTTTCATTTTTTAAGCACTTTGTTTGTGTACAAATTTGTATTAACACCATGGGAGACTGTTCGGATTCTCAGTTATGACAGAGGGTTTTTCAGCTCAGTTCAGCATTTCATTTTATTTTTTGTTTCATGTTGGTTCATTGAAGATGATTATAAAACAAAAAAAGGAGAAATTTTACCGTTGTGCTTTTATTCCTCGTATCTCAGCCATCATAAAATCGGAATTTCTCTTGAAATACATTGCCATCATTGTAGAATCAATCCTTGGCAAATTATCCGATTTACCTTGTACAAAACCAGTATCCATTGTGAAATTGAACGTTGAAAAGTAGAAAAGCCAAAAACTTCACTTTTAAAATGTTAGCTGGTACAAACGCCTTGATTCAAAGCAGGGCACAAAAATAGCGAAAGAGAAGTATGCGAAGGAAAGCAACTTTGACGTCAATATCTACTCGGCCAATTAGAGTGCGTTTCGGATTGAAACATGATTCCTGCTATTTCAGTGCATCTTTCGCTCTCAATATTTAAATAAATAAATTTTTATGTAAAATTTCACTTGCATATCTGAAATTAGAATGTTTTTTTTCTACAAATACGGATGGCTTTCACGTGTTTTTAAAAAATGCTGAAGTTCCCCATTGGCTTTCGCACAGGGTCGGCGCCGCAAATCTAGAAGAATGCGACATATCAGTTCCCAAGGCTCATAGGCATTTGATTCTTGGAATTCCAATCCTAGGTTGTTTTTTTCATAGTGTATTAGTCGTTAATAAAACTATCTTTCGTATTTCATTTGAATGAATATTGATAAGGTAATTTGATTTTAGTTTTAATTTAATATTTGTAGATATTTAAAATATAACACGTTTTAATTAAATGAAATATTTAACTATATATATTAACTATATATAAATGTATGGAAAGTATTTCAGTTAAAAAGAACGGATTCGTCTTCAGGGAAGGTGGAATCCGTTCTAACTATCCATACTAACCGTAAAATAATTAGAAAATTGTGTTTTATATTAAATTTATTATTTTCTCCTTTTTCATTATTATATAATTTTTATACCTATTGAAACTATCGGTATTTTATTTCGATCATTTTATTGCATTGCCTTTTTACGCTTTGTTGTTTATGTTTGTTTTTTGATTTCATGCAGTGTTTCCTACTGATTTGGCTGTCTTGTATATAAATATATAGATATTCACTACATTTCGCTCTTTCACTTTAATACACACATTTATATTCTTAAATTTGATTATAATTAAATATTGTTTATCTTTAACCTCCTTTCATGATAATTTTATAAATTATTATTTTATGCATATATATTTATGTATAACGTAA
The DNA here is from genome assembly GCA_013235015.1 of Araneus ventricosus. NCBI lineage: Eukaryota > Metazoa > Arthropoda > Arachnida > Araneae > Araneidae > Araneus > Araneus ventricosus. The sequence goes on from BGPR01002097.1 coordinate 171,621, forward strand.
TCATGAAACGAAAGTACCGTAAACATTATACACAACACTTAAAGATACAGAAAAATAATAATTAGAGATAAAGTTAAAATATTTTATAAATCACTTATTTACTACTACCATTCTGTAACAAAACTTTAGCTTACCCTTAAGAAGGAAAAATATGAAAAACGCCACTAAACCTGCATATTTGTAATATTTCACAAATTAAGAACATTGAGAAAGCCGATCCATATATGTGGAAATAAAAGAATTTTAATGAACTTTTGGATTGACAAGAACATATAGTGTTTAGCCAAGACTTTATGGGAACAAGCTTCCACTGAGAAAAATTATTGGATAAATAAAAATAGAGTCTCTCAAAAATTTATCAATAAGGGAGATAAAAAAAACTCGATATGAGACAAGACACGTCCAAAACACATATCTTAAAGAAGCTTGCAAAGCTACTTTTGAAATATGAAAATCCTACCAGTTTCAAAGAAATAGAATAAGCTATTTAATAATAATTTAAATGTTATTAAATATGGGAAAATGAGAAATATGAAAAATGGGAAAAAAATTAATTCTTATTAATTAAATATTTGCGTTTTGAATTCTGTTTAATGTCTCTGGGCTTTGTCTCGCCTTCAATAGTGCAAATCTCTCTCTTCCTAACCTTCGTTTCCTTGCAGTGAGATCTTCTCTATGCATATTATTAAGCAACAATTTTTCTCTTTCAAAGATAAGTGAAATTCACTTCGACACTCTCTCGCCCCCTGTTTTCCGCGCGTTCTGCGGTGCGGATCGTGGACACGCCCACATTCCTGTACCATTAGAGGCCTGATCATCGCTATTATATTATAGAATACTGTAGATGTTTTGACAAACTGGTAAAATATTTAGTAATTCCTCGATTGCATTTCATTTAAACTTAAAGAATGATATAATAAAATTGAAGTAAGGGTTTCTGCGTAATAGTTCAGAAATTACACATAAAAAGAGTTTGAAAAATTCAGACGCAATCGAATCGTAAGTTCGTAGTAATTTCGACATGCAACTTACTTCGAGATCAGGTTCACGGCCGGCCGTCATGCTGACTACAGTTTGTCACAACTTCGACTGTTTGGGAAAAAGCTTTCAAATTTGCTCTTATATGTTTTCCACCTCCATTTGCTCAAATAGATAAAAACACTCTTCTATTATAAAAGTTAATTATTTAATTATTTTAATTGGCAGCACTTTGCAGTCACGCAGCAAACACAATTACTTCCCACACAGCACGAAACTTCCTGGGGATGTACGAATTGCCTCCCGCTGCTCCTTAAACCCTCCCGAGAGAAGCGGGAGGTTTCATGCTCATTGCTATGATGAGCGGCGAAAGAGCCCCGGCGATGTCCAGCGGTGAATTTCTACTCGATGTGCGTAGAGGGAAGTTTTCAGGATTAGCCTTCTGAAATTATACCCAAATGGAAGTTTTAATGACACTCTTCCGTGCATGATACGTAAATGGAAACTTTGAAGATGATATTCTGTAAAATCTACTTAAGTGGAAATTTTGAAGATAATCTTCCGTAGAAGATACGTAAATTGTTAAATTGAATATGGATTATACATAAGTTGTACATTTGGGAACATTTTGAAAATGAATTTCCGTAGATAATGTAATTTTAACAATTAATCTTCATGTGGAATTCAATAGTATAAATGTTGTGAATGAGCTTTGTTTCAATGCTCAGAGTTCCGTGTATATATATTTATAATAAATTATTGGATTTTTAGTAATATGACTGATTTACAAGATAATTTACATGAATTATATATCCTTCAAATTTTTACAATCTATGTGGGAAGATACTAGTCTAGTCTAGAGAAGTATGTATAGAAGAGAATGTTATCAAATTTTAGAGCTTTAAAAATTAGTCGTTATCAGATGGCAAGAAAGAAATATCGTGTACATAATCAATCGAAAGCGTAATCAAAATTCATTTATTGGGAGTTTGTATGTTTAAAGAAAAAGAATAGAGTTGAATTGTAAAATTCTTCGTTTTCTTTAGCTTCGATACAACAAGCAACCACCAGAAAAACCTTGGGGTATGCGCAATCTCTCTGGAAGAAAGCATTTCTTTATGTTGATTCGGTATGGAAGTTAGGAGAGTGAAGATTTGGCACAAATTTATTTCAGTTAGTTACAGTTCAAAATCACTAAATTTGTTATCAGAAACTCTGATGTACAAATAAATCAGCCTATCATATTCTAATAGATAAATTGTGAAAAAATACTTTATTACAGAATAGTTTATTTATATTAACACACCATTTAAGGCAACTCGTATACTATTTCGGTATAGACTTGGTAATTTTTAGCTGCGGTCGGATATCGAGGAGGAAGCCTGAGCTGGCACCTCCCTCTTCAAACTTCTGCGACTCACTCGCAAAAGTATGTCTGACAAACTAAAAGTGTACGAGCCCTGCAAACACGGTGGAAGCACTTTGTGGAATAGAACTTCGAACCTGCGGCTCCGAAGCCGAGACCTTACCTCTAGGCTACCGCGACACTGTAAAGAATAAGATGCCATTAAAAATCATATATATTTAAGGTCTTGTTCAGAATTTTGGATAAATCGGTAAATTTTAAGGCTTTCATATTGCTTTTTGATCGTTACATTATTTAAGAGTCTTTTCTAAAATTAGTTTGGAAAAAAGCCTGAAACTGGTGAGGAAGTTGTTGCTGAGTTTAAGGTTCGAGTTAAGTCTATAATTTCAGACAGCTTTAAAAGTTTTTGTTTTTAGAAACATATTCACCACAATCTTGTAACGAATACAAAATGTCAACTATTTTCCATAAATATTTCAAATGAATAAATTTTTTATTAGTGTATGGATATATTTTTTAATTAATAAAACATTAAGGAAAGAATGAAATGTAAGTATTTTAATCCAATCTGAATTAAACTCTTTTTATGAATTTGGTGGATAAATTTTAAGACTCTAAATATAGGATAATATAATTTTTAAATTCTCATGGAAATTTATACAAATTTGTTAATTTTAAAATGTATTTAAATTTATTGTTAAATATCAGGTACAGAAGCTGTTCGCTCATTTATAGACGATTTTTATGGTATTTTAATAACTATTTTCCATATTTTTTTGATTTTGGATTTAATATGAATACATTGTTTCGCAATCAGTTGCCGAGAATCATGGAACATACCATTGTCGGAACTCACATTTTACAGGGAAGATTCCATCACTAGGACATTTAGGGTACATTGCACAAATTGAAAAAGACGAAAATTATTTTGGCTCACAAAAAGCTTATAATGAGTTGAAACTTTCATTAATTGTTTTGTTTGATGTACGTAATGTTTTCATGCATTTTCAGAAAAATAGAAAAAAATATTCGTTAAGATATAAAGGTTTCTTTCAACGTCTTATAAAACTCTCTATTATCTCTTATTAAACTGGAATATTCCAATAGTTATCATCGAAATGCAATTTAAATTATGTATTTAATTTATTAATATGCATGAGTATTCATGATATTCAACTTCCATAAAATTCAATATCGAAGATTCAAGTTTAAAAGCCCTCATGATTTATCTTCTCTTAGACTTTAACGAAATTCATCTCACTGGAATGCCGATATCTTACAGAATATTAATGGCATTGAACTGGAAATTTTATATAATTTGCCCTATGTATCTGGCTTTCAAGTTATGAAAGAAAAATTTGCTACGTTCGGACATGCGAAGTTAAAAAATAATTTATTACAAATACTCTTAATTCCTGCAATATTCGAATTATTTGATTTAAGTTTTAATACAAAGCATCTTTCACATATTTTCAAGTAGTCGGTAAGTTTCGTACAGGTTGGTTAGAAACTCTGCATGTTATAAGCAAACAACCTGCGGAAAAATTAGGGTTTTTTTAAAAGGAAACCTTTATATATTCACGAATATGTTTGCTATTTTAACGAAATCGCAGAAAAATCGCGTTGAAAGAGTGCTCTGCATTCCATATCGAAATAAATATTGAAATCGATATAAATAATACTGAGGCCATTCGGTTATCAATTCTTAAAAGTTTCTAATGAATTCTAGATTGCGTACTAGTCCACTTAAGTTCGAGATTTTTTAGAGAAAAGATATTGAACTTGTCGACTGAATTTTTTATTAATTCACATCTGGGTCAGAACAAATTTAGCTTAGTCGTTGAATACATTTCTTTCCAAATAAGATATTTATTTTTAAGTCACAGAATTAAAAAAGTAAAAATTCTTCACTGACCTAGATATTAAAAAATAAAATGATAAAAAATACCGAGGTTTACCGGGGCTCACATTCAAACATTTTGAAAATTGAGGGATGGAAGGAAAATTCAGGATTATGCAAATTTATACAAATTTTTAAAATTACCTTTGAAGTTAAAAATTAAAGAAAGAAAACGAAGTTTAAAATATCGCATAAAAATTTTGAAAATATTTAAATATTCATTAAACAAAGGTACCATTTACTTTTAAAAGTAAACTATATTAGTAAAATATTGTCTTTAAAACAAGAAATTTTTTCTTCCTGTATATTTCACAAGGCAAATCAACGACTTTCATCAGATTCAAGTAAATACGGCATTCGCGAGCTTTCAGAAGAATCTCATTGAACGCATCGCAACGCAATCAACACGCAACACATATTTGGAATCACCGGTGAGATTAGCTGTAACGGGAAGTTAACGAGACAAAGGAAATGTCAACTATATTCTGACCATTGTCTTTGGTTTTTTCCCAAAATATCATATAACATGGAGACTATTAAGGGGACGTTGGGCACTATATAGCTTTTTGCTTAAATATTGACTTAGAGTTCTGACATTTTCTGAACATATCTATTGAAACATAAAAATATGGAATATATTTTTAAAAAATTTAACTGAATATCTTTTTTAAAAATTAAAAAAATATATTTTTTTAATTTTTTAAAACGTTCCATGTCTTCCAATTTTTTTCACTTTATTTTACATTGTTATTTTTCCTAAGTACATTTCCAACATAATGGGGTATTATTTTGGCTATTTTATTGAATAGTTAATTTTTAGGATATATTTTTTGTTTACTTAATTTTCATCAAAGTTTTCATTTTTTCAAAATTTTACATTTTTTCATTTTTCACTTCTAATCATCTAAATTTTGGCGAAATATAAAATGGATGCCAAGATTTATTTTAGTACCTATCAGGGTACCGAACTAAAAATTTTGTAAGGTTTACTAGAAAATTATGACGCTTGGAGACACCTAAATCTGAAATCATATTGTATTGAGGAAAAGACACTTTAAATATATATATATACGCTTAAATTTCATACTTGCTTTCTCTATACAATACACTATTCGTTTTATTAAACTACAGACATAATCTTACTATATTATTCCTTTTAATTGGCGCGTTAAAATTTTCAGGCAATTTTCAATCAAGCTAATTTTCAATAAATTGAACTAAGTTATTGTTTTTCTAAAATTTTGTGTCCAATGTCTTTTTTTAATGCATGTAGAAAATAAATGAAAAAAAGTTTGAGTGAAGATATAATGTCTTCAGATTTTTGTAATCCAATCCGTGAGAGAGAGTGTAAAGCAAGAAACCATTTTAACTCTATAATAATAAAACGATAAATCACAAAAGAGAAAAGCTTCGTTAATGCAGTATAGTAAGGGATTGAAAAACGCCAGATTTAAGGTGTTAATTCTATCTTTTTAAATTAATTTAAACGCATATGAGTTCCAAAGTACTAATTTTAGACTCATTAATGTCTCCTTTTCAACTTACAATTTATAACTATTGTAAATAATGTGGAATCGCAAAATATTTTTTTTTTGAAATTTATACTAGGTGGCACCATATGCACCATATTCGAAAATTGAATAAAATTAATTTATTAACTACTAATTAAATTCTGAAAATATTTAAAAAGGGTAGAATCATCGAGAACAGACAAGTGCATAAAATTTCAGCTTTTGCACATCAGAGAGTGGGTGAAAACTTCATAACAAAATTTCATTTTTAGAAACATTAAAGAAATCGATTTAGATAACAAAAAAGTATCAAAATTGTTCTTAAGGGGTTGATATCTACTACTAATAAAAAGAATATGTGTGGCATCCCTGTGTTGACGCACTACAAAACAGAACGCAGCACCTACAGTCACTAAATTTAGCACAAATATATTATTGAGGGTGAGAACAATCACTTTGGTGCCATTATAAAAATTTTATTTCATGGCAGATCAAACAAAATTAGCTCATTTTCTATAAAACTTCCGAAAACATTATATCACAGGAATGACTTTTACACCACTGAAATTGCAAAAATGATTCTTTGATGCCAATATAGTTGCTCATTTTTTTCCTAATTAAAAATTGTTTAAAATTATTTTGAGGTATATTTTACAGCAGACCCTTTCATTGTTGTAATGAATTCAAACCTCTTTCAATGTTACAACATATATTGTATCCTGGGGTTGTCTTCGATTGTTGCTAACCAAAGCATAAATGTTTGGCTTTCGTGTTAAGTCAGTTTCTTTTCAAACATGGTTTACATAAAATCTATGAATTTTTCTAGTTTTGTGGAATTTACAGGTAAGATTTGACTTCAAATGTAAGCAAATATGAAGATTATTCATAGTTTTGTCTTTTCTAAGTAGAACTGCTCTCTTAGGTAATACATTTGGATACATAAAAATATATTGTCGCTCTGTTAGTTGGAAATTTTGTTTTCTTAGTGCATTGCTCTAATTATTTCAATGAATCGGAAAATTAACATTCTCTAATATATTTCAAATATTATAAGACATGTCCGATATTACACAAATAACTCCGATGCTGAATGATTTCGATATTTTATAAGCATGTTACGATGCAGTAAGCAAGTGCATGCGTTACTCGAGCCTAAATGATTTCATTTTTCAGATTAAAACTCAAATTTTGCGTGACATGACAGTTTCAGAGAATTAAGCAGCTGAATAAAATGCACAAAAAAGATATAAAGCTTCGAAAATAGTGCGAGTTACATGTCTATCAAGATTTGATTTTTTAATTACTTTGCTGGAGGAAACATTAACTCCAAGGTACACATAGAATAATTTATTGAAATTAATTAATACCAGCAAACTAGCTGGTCGCCAAAGGCAGCTACTGAACAATAAGAAAGCGAAGTGAAATTTCCCGTAAGACAAAGCACAATTAGATGTTAATCACTTATAATACAGTAATTTTTTTCATGTGACTCGACTCCATTATTGAGGTTCGTGTACAAAATGGCAAAAAAAACTCCTACAATGAGTAGGAGTAAGCTTATTAAAATAGCGCGGTTTAAATATCTGTCACAATTCGATGTTTAATTATTTTTTTTGTTTTAGAATCATGAATATCTCGCTATATAAAAGTGTTTTAATTGAAATTAGAGTCAGCTAGCATTTCCTGCCAAATATATGGTGGCCAAAAGTGGTTAATAAGACATAAATGCCAATATTTTTAGAATCTATAATAACAGTGAAGAAATAAAAATGTCTAACCATGTTTACTAAATTTGAATGATAGAAAATAATTTAATAACTATAGTGTGGTAAAATAATAACAAATGTTAAATAATACTTAATAACAAATTTTTGGCACGTGCAAGCTAACTTCTATTTTATTATACTGTATATTCAAATCTGATTTATATACTTGAAATGGATAGATCAAGCCTAGTTGTGCAGCACAAATATCAAAAGAGGAAAGAGAAGCTGAAAATGTGGTAAATGGAACGAAACTCTGAGTTCTTGCTTTTAGTTCCTGAAGAACAACTCGGACGCGGGCAATTATTTGGGAGCAGACAAATTTGGTAATATCTTTGGGTTCAAAACTTAACACTTTTCGGAATTTATTTATGAATTGACGTTCGCTGGTCAAGACAGCTGCTTGAAATTAAACCGCAAACTTTTAGAATGTGCATCAAAGTTCTCGTAAAATAATATATAAATTTCATCTTTCTTATGCTATCTATACAGAGATAAAGCAGTTAATAAATAAATACTTAAGGAGTTAATTAACTTGTGCCATATTTGCGAACATTATAACGCAGAAATCATACTCTTGTAATACTGTTGTTAAGTTCCTGAAAAAAATGCCCTTTCTTGTGTATCTGTTTTATACAATGCACAACTGTTACAAAAATGAAGGGAAAAAAGATAAAATTAGAAAAAATGCTATGTTTTAATTTAAAATGAATACATCCTCCTACAAATTTTTTATTAAAAGTCTAACATTTTTGCGTACAAAGCTGGCATTTTTTAAAACTTTTAATATTTCAGAACTAAAAGAATGTAATCTGTATATTATATAGTAGAGAGAAATCGTATTTAAAATGTATGTACATAAATGTTATTGAATAAAATGGGTTTGAAAGAAAAGTTTTAATTCTCAAATTCGATGCCAGATTCCCGCCTGCATGAAAAAATTTTACTTTGTTGAAATCTTCTGCAACACTCCCCCTTATAACGTTGAAACTTCTGTACACTCCAGGATTAAATTCACATTCCAGAAATTGTTACAGAAGATTCATTCAATTCGAGAGTTATCTAAATTATTATATGTTATGTCGTAACTATTGTAAAAATACTATCATTTCGTTCATAGTACACTTACTAAATATGAAACCAAAAATTTAAAGTGTGCATATAATAATTTTAAAAAACTCCGAAGGCTATTTTCAATACATTTCAAAATTTTATAATTACTAAATGATGAACTCTGTAGATTTTTTTCCAAACCGTTTAAAAAACAGACGAATGCATTGGCTCAATTCCCCTTTGAATTGTAAGAGTGAGTGAGACAATAAGATTGTATTAATTATTTCAGCGTAATATCTCATAACAAGAAAGCAGAAATGTTTGCAGAAAATCCGTTGTATCAATAATTATAGCCACTTACTTCGACATCAATTTCACAGGTGTCCATCATGATGAATTTAGTTTTTCACGCCCTCAACTAAACTGTAGGAGAGGAAACATTGAAATTGGTTTTTATATGTTTCGGACCTTCATTTGCTCAAATAAAAATAAACCATTTCCGTACTATGGAAACTAATATTTGGGGCGTTTTAATTAATAGTTCTCCGAAAACAAGCAGTAAACATAATTTTATAACGACACACAGAATGAAAAAAAAGTCACGCCCATGAACTAGTTGCGTTGCGTGCTCAAGAGTAACTGAATTAGTGATGCATTTTTCATTTGGGGAGTTATTACTGTAGCAATATTATTCTTAATTTAACTAAAATGCTTTTTAGGAGTATCTCATTCATGTATTTGAAAACAAGAGCGTCAAATATCAAGCTATGGCCGGCTGCATGTCTGTTATTCCCGATTTACACCTCTATGCATCTATCGCTGCCGTCTGAATTTTTATTTCAAATTCGGATATTTACATACACATGTGTATACGGGAAGAAAAACAATTAGACTGATCCATCGCTACACTGAAGTTGCCATTTGTTGCATTTCGACAATAAAGGCAATGCATGAATTCGATTTACGCCTTTAAAATTGTTTTCTTAGTTGAAACAGAAGGAGAAAACTAAAGACAACGGTCGTATTAATTATCCTACACCGATTTTCCGATCTCCGTTTTATTGCTCAGTTGTAAGCGATATTGGGTTGATTGAATGATCCATTATGCTAGGAATAAGTTAACAAGGAACACAAAGGACACTTAAAAAGAGATCTCGAAATTTTGAACTATAAGATGACAAAGAGGGCCTTTTTCCCTTCACCTCTCTCGTTACATTCAAATTCCGCCAAAGAAACGACCTTTATCATGCATCCCATCGATTACTCATGTTCCTTGGAAAGTTGGGAAAGGCGTCTCAGGTTTTCATCTTCTATGATTGAAATCTACGAGCTGCATCACAAAGTAGCCATTATCTCTACTAATAATAAAGGAGAATGTGTGTTGGTCCAATACAGGACAGACCGCTTGGCCTAGAGCTAAGAACTTTGGCGGAACTATACTTTGGAGGATGGGAATGTACACCTACGAGCCCCTTTTTGGAATTTTAATTAAGCTGAATGATTATGGTTGCATGTTTTCATTCTTTTTTCCAGCATGTTTTAATCCAACTGCTAATCCAAATTATGCCGCTGGCCATAAAATGTGTGCGCTCTTTCAATGTTGAAATCATATTCATGAAGAATAAGAAAGTGAAGACGGCGCTGCCAGCGAGCAATTAGATGTTACATGGCATGGTCGGGGAGATTTATGAAGACAATGAACAGAACTGGTGAAGCCCACTGAAAGAACACGCTTTAAATATCTACCATAATCTGAAGTTTAAATTACATAAAATTCCCGTGTCTTGCCCATCAAACCGTTCAGTGACCGGTGTGGTCACGGGTACGGGGGTAAGGGACGGCGTTCTGTTCTGTTACGCGAATCATAAATATCAAATTATGCATAAGAGACTCAGTTGAAATCATATCCCCGGCAAAGACGCTGGTCGCCGAAGGCTGCTAGTACACCTATAAAATTAGACTTAAATCGAATTAAACTAAACATACTTATTCAAACTCTATGGATACAAAATATTTACATCTTTATTCAGTGAATGATATTTAAATTCATTTTGCTTGAATTTGATGTTCCCAGATTTACTGTCCACTCAACAGGTTCGGTTGCCGTAATGGCATCAGTCACGGGGGCATGGGGCGGCGTTCTGTTCCCAGATATGCTATGAGACGATATTTCCTCTGAGTTTATCTACGGAAGATTTCAGCTTCATCTCTACTAATAATAAAGGGGAATGTGTGTGTGTTGGCGCTCTACAGGGCACACCGCTGCAACTACAGCTACACAATTTGGCACAGACATACTTTGGAGGGTGGGAATGAGCACCTTGTAGCCGTTTTTTGAAATTTTAAATAGAATTTTAATTAATTAAAATTTAAGCGAAATTTTGGCGTTTTTCCTTAATAACTTCCGAAAGTATTACAGCACAAAAATAATTTTTATACAATCTGAAAGTGCAAAACATTACCATTCCAATGCTATCAATTACATCAATTTCGTCGCCATACATTGTTTTATTGAATTTTAATCAATTTTTAAAAATAGATTTTGGCATAATTTACAACAATATTTTTCATTGTTGCAACGCAACTGAAACCATATTCATTGTTTAAAGAAATATTTAAGTACGCGTTTCTCTTTAACTTTTGTAATCTGAGATAATATCCTAATACATTTTGCTTTCATATTTTATTTGATCAAAATTTTTGTGAAATCTGTAAACAAAGCTCTCCGAGATATTACTTTGCTTCTATTAAGAAGCATTAGCTGAAAGCTTATGGTTGCTATGTTTTCATTCTTTTTTCAACATGTCTTAGTCCAGACAACATGCCTCTGGACATAAAATGTACTGGGTCATTTTAATGTTGAAATCAAATGCATATTTGACAAGAGGAATAAGAAAATGAAGATCGTGGCGAAACGTGGAATTAGAGGTTACAGGACATGTTCAGTTATTTGACTCCATAACGTACATTTTTATAGACAATGAACAGAACATGTATATGGTCACTAAGAGAACATGGGTCAAATATCTACCACAATATGAAGTTTAAAATTACGTTTTAAAAGGACCATAAATTTAAAATGATGTAGGATTCAATAAAAATCATATTGCCGGCGAAACGGCTGGTCGCCTAAGGAGGCTAGTCATCAATAAACGGAATTTTTGATCAGCCAACGTCTCAAAAACACCTGTATCTATACTATCATTAAAACTTTCTCGAATAAATAGCATATGCTCCAAAAAAGCATCCAGCCAGAAATGCTTTAAGATCAGTTTCATGAAAGCTCAATGGAGATAATTCCTGCTCACGTGATGCACGCGAAATGGACAGCGCCAGTTTAATTTTGACAGCCATTGCGTATTTTACACGGATGTCACATATCAGAGCATGGCGATGTGCAGTTAAACACTGGATAACATTCACAAGGGACATTTCTTACATCACTGCGGGTGAGACTGTGTCAAACAGCTTCTATTCCGCAGTTTCAAGTGAAGAGCAGGTTACGTTTCGCACTCGTTATAAGAGTGACCAAGCATGGTTTTCACACAGGTCTGGCTACCAATGAGACGCAGAGCAGGTCACGTGTTACACAGTACTGCCCTGCTCTACGCTGCGTGGAAATGTACGGTCCTTCAGCACATTAGTAACATATGACCAAATGATAATGTACGGTATCTCTACGACGTTGTTAGATGATCTGAATATCATCTCGAACGATATCGTGGGGATATCCAAACAATGTTGTAGAACCTATTGTGTTACTAGAGTAACAAAAACCGTGAGTCGTAGAAGCCAAACGACCTTCCCAGTTTCAACGTGTGCCCGGCCTTCGAATGTGATTTTCTCTTCCACTTTGTAAACAAAAATGGAGGCATTGTCCATCAGATATCAAACTGCCCATCCGCAGGCTGTTCAGGAAGGTAGTTTACGAACTGCTAGGGTAGGTCAGACATACAGAAACTTATCATTTTTGAAATTGAACATGGGGTCTGAAATGGAAAGGGGTGTCTCTGAGGGATGCCGTGTCGGTGGTTTAAGAAAAAGAAAAGCGTAACCCAAGATGAAATGTAGAACACACATTGAGTTGAATACTCACAATATCACAATGCAATTTCACGAATAACAACATCACAGGCCCTTAGTGACATGGCAGGTACAACAACGGCAAATAGGACGCTGTGTCAACGAAGAAACCTTTGAAATTTTCAAAGTAACTGTTCAAAGAAGATCCCGTCTGAGGCGATGCACGCTTCGCATGGTGTTAATCATGCAGCTGGGTTATTGCGCTATTGTAAATTTGTATCCACTCGATCTGTTATGTCCATTTCATCTGGTGTATCTTTTTCTTTTATTTGACAAAACCCCCCGGTAGGGAATTTCCTTTGCATTTCTGTCCCCCTGTTCTTTTGTGAAATTTTCTTGTTCCTGCATAGCTGACCTACCCTTAAAGTTTTTAAGCAACTTTTTTAAATATATAAATCCAGATAAGACTTTTAGTCGGAATCCATCAAAAAGTAACTGTTTGTTGATCTGTTCGTAAGTGCGTATTTGAATATGACTCAAAAAAACAGCAAATAAAATCAATAAATCTAGGTACGTAGGTTAAGATACCAAAATTTTACATCGGTATCAAATGCTGCACACAATTAGTCAAGGAAGAGGTACAAAATGTGTATTCTCTCTTCTTCACTATGCTACGATAGTCAACACAAAACGCTCCATTCTTTAAGTATAGGATAAAAATCGTGGGCGTTTGTTTACACCAACCATCTGAATACTAAAAATAAATTTGCTTCGTTATATGTTTGGGACATAAGCAAAAAAAAGATCAATACTTTTTCATTGTAAAATTTTCCGGGGTAATCACTAATATCTATCGAATTCCTAGATCACTTTCGAAATTAGGATTATAGATTTTAAAAATCCTGTTTCCTTTGTTCTTGTTGTATTAAAAATCTATGTTGACAGAAGTTGTTAATCGTCAGCGTTTAAACTTTTCTTCAGTTTTCCTCCAGAAGCATTTTACTGTGTTCTGAAAAAAGCGCCTTTGTCCACATTCCTGTTCGTTATGAGTTTAATTATGCTCGCATATATGTTGAAGTGGTGCAAAAATAAATGTGTGTGAAACGCAGCGAGTTATGTGGCGATCCCGGTTTAAATATAATATTAAAGAATACAATAGCCATTACATAAAAAAGTGCAATTGCTTATTGAATATGATTTTATACGTGTTGAATGCGTTTCGAAAGCTTTTTGCAGAATTATCACCTGAATAATGGATATTCTCTTAAAAATACAGCGAGTGCGAATGCTCTTCGATTGGGTGTGTCGGAATAGACAAAGTCATCTTTTATTTAGAATAGCAAAAGCGCAACTCCGCCCTGCTAACGACATTTTACAAATTGTTATCGCTTTCAGAAGTTTTTTTTTCCTGCAAAATAGCACATTCAAAGCTGTGGGCGCGGCATTTTGGGAATATCTGTTATATATTCAGCCAATTGTTTTCTTCCTTCCTAAACAGAATATATAATATGATCGAAAGTATTCGGACACTTTCGATTTTCACATTTCTTAGAGTTTCTTCGAAAAGGCTAGACCACCTGCCCTTGAACTTCGTCAATGCAATGAAGAGAGTCTAACTTACATTTTACTGTGACGATTCGGCCACAAGGGCATTTAAGAGACATACCAGAAAGTGATGAAGAAGAAAAAGATCTGGGTTCATCCCGTTCCACAGGAAACTGATAACGATTTACAAATTTCATCAATGGTTATGCTTAATATGCATATTGCTTACACACAATTTCGTGGAAATAGCAAATTTATTCTGGATGAAATAAAGGTTTTCTTAAAAAATCCCCATTTCCCTGCATGTTTTTTGCTTTTAACATGCAGAGATTCCTACCAAAATATATGAAGCCTACAGAATACTTAAGAATGTTTCAGACAAGTATTCTCTTAAAATTTTAAATTAATACTATGAATATAAACTATGAATATTAGAGGAAATACGAGTATTTGTAGTAAATATTTTTTACATCTAAAGCAAGACAGAGATGTTGTTTATTTTAATAAAAAAATATTTCAAAAATGATTGACAAAATTATTGTTTGGTATTTTTGCTATATAATTATTTTTAAAAAAATTTAAATTCGAAACGAAGTTTCGACGATGTAGTTTCTTGAATAAAAACTTTTCTTTACCGCTAGACGTATTTAATATTACTCTCCATAAAAGATAAATTCCCAAATTACGTAATATTTGACATAATTATACAGAGTGTTTCGAATGGTCGTTTACAAACGTGAAGGCTAGGCAGACATATAGCAAAAGATATTTTCCAATAGAGCATGTGCTTGAAAAAGCAAAGGGAATTCGCAAAAGGGGGCTCCTTGCCAGTGAATTGAGTCAAAGAAGAAGAACGACCATATGAAAGGGGCAACATAATATGAGTAGAATACAAATTGGTAAAAATATACAACAGCCCATTTCCATGAATAACTAACTACATTAGCAATTTTATAAGACATGATAGATACGATAAAGGCAGGCAGGACACGATAGTACAAATGTTTGAGGTAGTTAAAATAAGTGTTCAAAGGCCGTGCCGTTTGAAGCGATGACCGCTTCACTCGCCGTTATTCATGCATATGGTTACTGCGCCATTTAACTTTCCTTTTTTTTTAATTCATTGGCGAAGAGTCGCTTGAAGCGGATCGCCTTTGCATTTGAGACCCCATGTTATGCATATAGGAAGATGACTTTGTTCCTATGTGCCCAACCTACCCTTAGTGTTTATAAAGTATCTTTCTGAACACTCTGTGTATTCAAAAATATGTTTGTCATATACGATGTATGTCCGGGAATGTGTACCATTTTGCTGCTAGAATATATGCTTGATTTTCAACAGAATAACTTCCAGCTAAGCGCCCCTATCAGCAGATCTGTATCACAGGCATGTGTAATCCAGCCCTCAGACCAAGCAAGCAAGCTTATCTTATTAACATGGGGGAAGAAAATTTGTAAACCGCGTCGTGGGAGATTCAAAAATCGTTCAAAATGCTCTACAGGACGCATCGTTGGACCTACAGCTGCCAAATTTGGTAGGAATTTAATTCTTGCTCACTAAGAAAGAATGTTTCAAACTGTGTACTTAAAATGATAAAAAGTATAACATTTTCCCTTACTAACTTCGGGCCTTACCTGTTTAACCTTCTTACCATCAGTATAAGCAGAGTCTCGCTTCCCGGTGGGATATAATAATGGTGTGAGTTGAATTATCCCCCACCGAGGACGGGTCGTATCTCTTTCTGAGGGGTCGTCGCATGAGCCGCTTGTAATAAGGGCTATTAGGCGAGGGCCACAGTGCCCAACTGCTTGTCGCGGTGGCGGTAGGGTCATTCAGGTTATCCGGTGCCTTGACTGGTAGGCGTAATTGGTTCGTTTATGGTTACTTAACTTCGGAGCATAATGAAAACAATATTTCTATACCGCTGTAAAATTCAAAAATTTAGTTTTTCGGGGAGAACCAATTTTATTTCAGACCAATTTTTTCTCCAATTTTAATAAATTTTTAAAACAATATTTTAAGTATATTTTACAATAATATATTTAAGAGTGTTTAAATAAAATTATATTTTATTGAAAAATAATGAAAATTATATTTTACAACATTAAATTTCATAGGTTTAGTAGCGTGAAGCTGATCAACTGTGAGAGCTGAGAAACCTTTGAGTGATATTGAAAGTGCTGCGACTGAGATATATTGGAGATCTCTGCTGTTAATATATACAAGTGCCGTTCAGTTTTTCTACCTGTGCTACATTAGAATTTTTGCTGAAATTTTCTTAGAATTCAGCTTCCTTTTTTCACTATCCTGCTTGCTGAATTGCATTCTCGTACATTGTAAAGCAAATTAGGTACTATAAATACAATAACACAAAATATTCTATTTCATAACAGTTGATACCTGAATCAAGTATAATCAACATATGATTCAGAAACTGGATTATGACTAAATTACGAGGTCTTATACCAGGTCAGTTAGAAATTTGACTGATAATGAATATTTAACATTATTTTTTTATAACTTTTGTACAGACGCGGAAAGAAAAAGGATCCACCTAGCATTATTCAGCATCATTCTTAGAACTAAAGATATCGTTTTACAGGACATAACATTTACTGAAACATTCTAAGGTTGAAATTCTCTTAAGGGGCAATCTACATATTTAAAATGGTACTAACGTCAAAATTCTCAATGGCAACACACTTTTTTGATGTCATAAATAAAATTTCTCAGGCAAAAATATCACAGGATATTAATTTTGTTTAATATATCATTAATAGATTGGAAGATATTTGCCTTTTTGTGTTCTCGACATATAAGGGGTCGTCTCCACATTTACTTACTAAAGTTCTCTGCTTGCCTTTAAATGTCGGTAGTAGCATTCTAAAGTATTTTGCACTTTAAATGTTATTTTCAAAGTAATAATCTACATTTTACAAACGGTAAAAGTTGATGTGTACAAAAATAAATCGATTAATATTACGCCACTTTAATTTAAAAAGTTTTAATAATATATATAAATAGTTAACATCTTTATACATTTAAGTTTTAAAAATAAAGTGGTGTAATGATCATATTTAGTATTGAAAACGTTTTCGAAATATAAGACGCCCCCTTAAGTGCATCGTTCCACAGCGCAAATTGAAAATTTAATGTAACTCCAAAACTTTTAGTACGAATATGCTGCATAGGCTTAACAAATGGCCATCTGCTTTGAGTACTGTTAAAAATTTATAAGTGTTGGTATTCAAAACGTTTTTAACATCAAGTTTGATCAAATATTTCATGGACTCCAAATTATTTTAAAATAAAAAGTAACAATGTAAAATGTCCAGAATAATTAATACTATTACATAAAAAAAATTTGGTAAATAATTACATTATTTTTCAAGATATTCATAAAAATTCAAAGTTTTGCTTTAACATAAGAAACTCAAAATTTCATTTGCTTGTGATTCCGAAACCAAAAATGCTGGGTTGATGAAACTTGGTATTCCAGAATAAATTGTTACATAGATTCAAAATATTTTAAGAAACATCTGTGTTTCAATTTGAAACTTTGAAGTTCATGCAATTTTAAATATGTAGACGGCACCTTTTGAAATTTTAGACCTCGAATCTACTAATAGACGTTATTTACTGAAAATTGGTACCTTTTGTTTTAAGATAAAATTATTATAGGCGGAATAATGCTGGGTAGATCAATATTTTATCGCTACTGTACATCCATCTTAAATTACATAAAACTCGCGTGCCCAAAACTAAATCCTGTGAAGTTAAAACACGATTATAGTTATCTTAGGAAAAAAATCAGTTATCTTGTTCACTTTCAAATCATTTTTGGTCATTTTAATACAAGTTGACAAAATTTCCGGTGTAGAACGAATTCGTTCCGAAGATACTCTGAGCGAATTTTTATTGCACTATAAAAATGCCATAGTGGAAACGTAGAAACTTTAATTGAAAGGCAGCGGTTTAAAAGTTAAGTATGAGTATTAGTATAATTACATTAAGAATAATCAACACCTGACATTCGGAATTTGGAATATGCCACAAATTTTCTAGATATCTCAGAAGCCAGGTTGAGATTTGACTAAAATATAACTTCTTATTTTTATCTTAGCTTCTATTAACCCTCGTGTGCTAAAAAATTAATCCTATAAAGTGCAGTCACGATTATGGTGGCAACACAGAAGCAGACTGTACAAATGTATGATTACTTCTTGTGTATTTTTAAATTATTTTGCATCATTGAACAGCAGTTGGAAAATTTTTAGCGTAATGTGCGGATGTTCGAGCATTATTTTCAGACAATAGCGAAGTTAATTTGAGATAATCATATTTGTTTGTAAGAATGTTATTTTTTATCATTATTACTTTATATGGCACAGCTATCTTAACAGTCCTTGAAATGGAGTACCAAAAATGAAATCCTTTGAATTTCAATCACGATTAAAATGATATTAGATAAGAGAAGTATTAACTTTATAATTATTTTGCTGTGTTTAGAGTTTAAATAACCAAAATGTTACCTAAAGCTAATGAAGCTTTTAAGCTGATATGAGCAACATTTCAGGTCAAAAGCAAAGCGGTTACATAGTCTAAGCTAATCAGACTGTGAAAATGCTTTAAAATTTCCGTTAAATGGTAATAGTCCAAGAAATTCAAGGGGATATTTTATGTAATGACACTATTATCATTTTTTACTTCCTGAAATTTTGTTACTTTCTGAAAATTTAGGCTGAAATTTAAAAACTAGTACATCCTCTCCTCCAAGATACAACATGTTGCGAAGAGGAAGTGAAAGTAAAGATAAAGTAAGTACAGATATATATTAAACGAGCAAAAAACCATAAGAGAGCAAGAGAAAAATTATTCAGAAAATAAACAAATCGAACGGGAGTGTTCTTCGACGTTCTCACATATTTCCACAATGCGGCGTGCAGTGGTGAATCCAAGGAGAGGCGGCTGCTTTGGGGCTGCAGCCCCCAGAGTTATATCAGAATTCTCGATTTTTTTTAAATCACTACACCTGCACGTTCTGATTTAACTTCTTTTATATTGCGAAAAACGTATCTTAGTTGCTTTCTTGTTTGACATGCTCTGAACCTTTGCCGCTTTTATACTCATTTCACGCGTACTTGCAGCGTTGACGAGGCTGAAAGCATTTTATTAGGTACAGCCTCATGAATAATATGCGAAAAAAACAAGAGTGCTTTGTCCTTATTGACCACTACTGTGTGTTCGCAAGAATTATAAACTCCTTGTATTCGAACAGCATTTCCTACTTTCAGTAGTGAATTAGCCAAAATATTCTCTTATAAGAGTACGATTTTTTCACAAATTTATTTTGAACTGATGTCGATTGCTGAAATACATCAATGATTATTTTGACTCAAGAAGCAAAGTTGTAAGGAGCACATTTGATTTGAAACACGGCAAAGCGACATCGAAAAGAGATTGCCATCAGATCAAAGCGCAATTACAGAAGGGCATAAGAATTTAAGAGATGGTGAGATGAGCTGGACGAACAGTCATTCCTTTCTCGTCAACTGAAGAGGATAAATTCAATTAGGAAGAGTAAATAAGAAGAAAATAGATAATTTTTTTTGTTGCTGATGTGGAAAACTTGGCACATACTTGATGAGTTGTGCATTGTAACCCTCTGATATCTAGCGAGGCGGTCCCGGGAGGTCAAAAAATTTTGTTTAACAGTAAAGAAGGTTGGTCTGAAGCGGTTGACTTCTTTTGAGGGGAGGTGAGGTTCTGAGATCGCATCAGAGATAAGCGCGGTAGGAGGTTCAATTATCCTTGAAAACCACAGCTCATTTTCCTGCGCCTTGAGGGAAGGTTATAGCAGGGGGTGGGTGTGGTAAATGACCACCCAGGTTGGGAGGGTCGGATTCATGTCGCTTCCTCCCAAAAAGTTCCGGTTTTAAAGGAGCTAGAAGAAAAAAATTCGCCTCGGGTTGAAAGAGTTAAAAAATATAAAGCCCTAATTCGGAAAATTAGAATTTTTATTAAAATATGCAACGGATAATCCTATTATCGTTTGTTCTTAAGCATAAAGACGTTTATTTATTTATTTAATACATTAGAATACCGTTTTGAAGTTACACGAGGGATATTTTTGAATAGACATTTTCAACCTTAGGGCCGCTTTCTCCTGATAACTCATAGGGTCCCTGGTTCGAAACCTGATTATATCGAATATACGCTGTGAATGTTGGCTTCATGCCCTCTAAATCTCATCAACGGTCAAACGTCCTCCAGCTGTTCTGAAAAGGAATTTCGGAGAAGAGGAGCTGGCATGCCAGTGGAATTTCTCAAATTTATACAAATTTGCTTACTTCCAGATAACCACCCGGATGCGTATTGCCCCTTCTTAGTTACAAACGTATTTTTTTCTTTTTTAATTAATATTATGCAAGAGTAAACATTATGATTTTTAATATTAATAAGGCAGTTTTAATTTTGTTATGTAACTGAATTTGTAATGCCACTTTTATTACAACAATATCAAGATCCGGAGATTTAGAACCATGAGTTCAAGCCCTCCGTTAACCCACAGCACCATCGCCATCTGACTTTCTTCTCCAATTCGAGACAAGATGTTATTCTTGACTCGTTGATATTATTCCGACTTAAAAAGGAACCAGAGGTCTTCGGCAGCTATAGATT
The DNA here is from genome assembly GCA_013235015.1 of Araneus ventricosus. Lineage (NCBI taxonomy): Eukaryota > Metazoa > Arthropoda > Arachnida > Araneae > Araneidae > Araneus > Araneus ventricosus. Next base: position 192,442 of record BGPR01002097.1, read on the forward strand.
TTGTGTTTGCAAAGTACAGATGGCAATTGCTGCAAAAATAACCGGTTTTCAGTTTTTTTAAAGAAAAACAAACATGCATTTAATTACATTTTTATAAAAATAAACCTATTAGGGTGCTTTTTTTGAAGCTTTTCATGTTTTAGAATACAACAATTTTTCATAAAATTTATCGTGATTTCGTGTCCACTAAACAGCTTGCCTAACAAATGCGTTTACCCTTTTTTTGTCATGGAATTGAAATTTTTACCATTCATCCTTTTGTATATGCATCATTTATTTTCAAAGCGAATACTGCTTAATATTGTGCAGTAGATTTTATAAGCATTGATGTAATCACGCGAAGGTTTGATACATCGAAGTCTTAAAAACTCTTTATGTTATAATTTCCTTAAAAGTTTGTTGTCTGAAATTTAATTGAAAGATTTTCCACGCTAAAAGCTGTGGATGATGTCTTAGGAGCCTCAATTCATGTGACGTCACGTTACTCTGCTCGAGTCATGTGACAGTCTCCCGCGTTTTCTTTCCAAAAAATGCGCAATGTATACCGAAAATTTTAATGGCACTGCGCATTTGATACACCCCGCCAGAAATACAGATGATGAAGTGGAAAATTTTATGCTCAAATATAATATATATATATATATATTATGATAGCATTATGCCAAACACTATTGAAAACCTAATTTAGGGTTAAAAATAAAAAACGCAAATCAACGTGTTCCCTATTTATGGATATTAAGGTTTTGGAAAACATTTAAAGTTTACCAAAAACTTAAAATTTAATGGACGAATTTTTTTGTTTTGTTCATTTGAGGTAAAGCAGATTTTCCACTGGGCCCATCAACTGGTGTTAAGTCAATGGGAAACTTCAAAATTTTAACACTCTGTTAAAGACATCAATGAAGTATAAAGTGAGTTTTTTAATGTTATGCTATAGAATACTTAGAAAATATTAAATTTAATGTCTTATCGTTAGAAGGCTCAATGTTTGCTTAAAATAGAGCCTCATTATCTGGAAAGGTTGCCATAATTATTCTTTATCGCCTTTTTGACGACTTCTAAGGTTTGTTTGGAAGTTAAATTTTAACAAACGATTTAGCTTGCCTAATATGTTTTAAGAGCTTTTTCAGCCGATTTAAAAAGAAAGGATTCACAAACTGAAAAAACACAGAATTCCATGCTTTGTGTACTAAAGAAGAAACTGATTCTGGATTAGATATGCTTAAATCGGAGTGGTATCGGAAAACGGTCTTTTAACCAAAAAAAAAAAAAACAGAAAACTCACCATTTTAATTCGACTAGATAAGTTCTTAAGACTGCTCAATGAGTAGCGATTTATCCGGAATAAGATCGCTATTAAAACGACAGCCGACTGGATTAATGTGAATCTACGGTGGTGGCCGGCAATGCTGCATCGTTTTCGCTGGTCTCCTCGCTTTTGAACTGTCAAATGATAATGCGACTGCATTTTTTATTTTCAATTTTTCGCTCAAGGAAAGATGTGAAATACAACTTTGAACATCTCAACTTCAACCTTTCTTATCTCTAAAGAATGATTAGATCCCCCTATAAAACTTCAACTGAATAATATTTTCGAAATTATCTTTCAAAATTGTTTTTAAAGAGTTATTTTAAATAATAGAAAACGAATATTTGATAAACCAGACTCGTTTCTGCCGAGGCAATATGAAGCGAAACAGAAACCCATTAAACGGCTCAAATGAGAAAGCGATGGCGGAAGTCGTGCGCCAAACGGGACTGTAATGACCGCAGCATCTAATGCGCCTCCGAATCCAATTTTTTTAAAGAAAATCTTTTCCTATAATAGCTTTGAAACATTTGTTATTGTGAATGATCCAAGTAAATTGTTGGAGTCCAAGATGTCATTTTAGCGTTTTGGTGCAAAATGTGAATTTCTTGAATCAAGGGTGAAAATAAAATAAAATCTGTATTTTATTGTTCATTTGTTTATTTGCAGGAATTACAAAGATATCACCTCCCTGTCGATTAAAAATTGCTTGTCGTGATGATTTACATATTAAATATAAGCGGCAACTTTTCTCGCCATATCGCCGGCAGCAACGAGCGATTGCCTTATTGGTTTTCCTAATTTTTTTTTTTAAATTGGCACGTTTGAACACATTTTTTCGCATTCCTTCCAAATTTACAATGATACCAGCAAAATTCACATTGAGTTGAATTGGATTTGCACTTGGAAAGCCTCCCATGTTCTCTTGATTTACTACGTGATCTAGTATTTCGAGAGAATTCATCAAATTCTTTTGCTAATGCGGCTATATCTGCTTGCAAAGCTTCTAATTTATCTCGGTCAATTGAGGTTGGCGATGAATCAACTTTCGTTATTGGGCATATTTCTGATGTACTGTAAACAGCGATAATTTTATCGGCCATTTCTGCAATGTTACCAAGAGAATCTTTGCTTATTGACAAAATGGGTTGCGTCTGTTGAGGAAACCTTTGCAGCCACAAAGATTTTATAACTAAATCAGAAATAGAATTTCCTGTCAGGTTTTTCCTCTGCCGTAAGAGATCGGACGGGTGTTTGTCTCCAAGTTCCAGATCAGTCAACAGTTTTTTAAATCTCGACTCCTCTGTGTCAGTTAACCTGTTTAAGAATGCTTTTTTCAACGTATCATATTTATCATCTTGAGGAGGATCTGAGAATACAAAATTCCAAAACAGATTATACTTAGTTATCATGAGAAATACATCATCTGGGAGGACGAGAATAACAAATCTAAAACAGTATTATACTTAGTTGTATCATGAGTACGCTGCTAGCAAACTGGTTCAACACGTGCATAGTTTGGCTTGTTTCGCCAAACAATTGGCGGCTTAACTGCTACTCGATTGATTTCAGTGTTTGGATTATCGAGATTCAATGCAGTAGAATCATCTCCCTTTTTAGCGATTTTAAATAAAAATGTGAATAGTTAAATTTGAATTATAGCGTGAACGTACCTCAATTGCCGAAGACTTCAGCAGCATTCAGTAACGGTCGAGCTCTCAAGATCACGTCAGAGGTCAACACAGTTATTGGACATGACTGTCATGATGACGCGATTTACAAAAATAATTATTTTATTTATAACGTAATAAAGAGAAGTAAATTATTTACAAGATGGCATATTTACATGCGCAGTTATCGTTCATTAATGGCGGACAGAAAGTGAAAACAGAATAATAATGAATTTAAAAATGAAGAGAATAAAGATGATTAGTTTCTGTCCTTGCTCTGTTGAATGATGATATGCCACCACATACATTCAGATTCAAATTATAAATAGATTTCTGTAGTTTGGATTTGATTTAGAACAATATATTTTCAAAATTGCTGATTTCTTTAGGAGCTTAGCGTCTGATGAATCGAAATTTTGTTAAGACTTTTCAGATTTTTTTTTTTATTTCGTTCAATAAATCTTTTCTTCCTAAGGATCTCAACCTCATCCAAGGAAATGAGAGATTTAATGCCATTGAGGCACGGCGAAGTGTATCTTAATAGTATGAATGTATCTGACATTTTTTTGTGAAATCAAAGACATTGGAAAGAATAAATTGAAATTTCATTAATCTATTAAACATCCACTTGCAAGAAATCTCGCCGGTGCCTCTAGATATTTGTGCGTGTTTATTACGATGCGATGAGATTTGAGATTCTGCTGAAAGATTACGAATACTTTATCTACTTTAATCTTCTGTAGGTTGATATAATATTGATTCCGAGATAGGAATGGTCACATTGGAAGCAGTTTATGCCTCGCCGTGGAAGAGATTTTATTGTATAAAGTTCTATGGTGCACTGAAATATCTTCTGTAACCCTTGGGTTAGTTCGGACAGTACATTTCTGCATTAAAGGTGGACACCGAAATTTCTACTTTTCATCTGTCTGTCCAGATTTTCGCCTGTCGGTGACTTTTGAACTAATCTTCTGTATTTCAGCTAATAGATTGAGCTACAGATTTCAGTGAGAAATGTAAGGTTA
>BGPR01002098.1:0-10724 GCA_013235015.1 Araneus ventricosus
CCGCAGGATTTACTGAGGTTGAACAATTGCACTGCTTGTGGTTTTCACTTTCATAGAACCTGAGGTTGTGTCACCACTAATCGCATGAATGAAGAGAATGCGGATTTTTTTGTGCATTCGATCACAAGATGAATTGCAGATCTTTAGAGCTATAGAACTTATCTTTGACTCTTTACCTACTTTCTTCAAATATGAGAATATCTATATAGTCTGGAGTAAGAGCAGGTAAAACAAGAATATCAACATCTGGCCACCATAAACATGTTTTAATCTTCTCATGTCTCTATACTCGGTGTTCACAATGGTACATCAGCATCATCTGTTGCTACAAACGCATGCATACACTTCAAGCATAGCAAGTTTGCAGGAATTAAAACGCTCCTTTATTTGCAAGATTGATTAGAAATTGTCTCTGAGGGCGGAGAACTGTGCTTTCATTAAAAAATTATTTCTCTTGGTGATACGTTTGTCCTTCGCCTTTGGTGCTCAATAACCTTGTGTTAATACTGCTTGATATATCCTTGCCAGAAACAATTATACAAGTTTCATCGCCGTAATGCCTCTGAGATAAGATATTATATATGTGTATACCACAGAAAGTCACTTGCTTTTGACATACTAATTATTTAATAAGAGAGCCTCCACTATGAACGAATAAAGGTTGACAGTGTGTTACCAACAGTCAAATGGAACTGTATAAAAGATATTATAAAACACGGCCAGCAAGAGGCTACATATAATTAGAATATTTATGAAAATACTTATTGCAAAGGAAGAAAATAATCAATGCTAATTATTGTTTTATATTGCACAATCATTTTGTGCTTCTTGATGGCATTGTGCTCCGAGGGGGGCTTGGGGGGGGGGGAAGTTCCTCTAGGATGGAAACTTGTTGCTCTGCTCTTTTGATGTCAGAAGGGTATTTGACCAAAGTTTCAAAACTTTATAAAATTTCTCTCCTATTTGTCGTTTTCGGTCCTTACTGCAGCAGAACCAATTGTACTCTCTCCTAACCTCCACAATTCACACTAGCTCTGGTATTGGTAATTGATACATGCATGTGCTTACAAAAGGAATACTTATACATACAAACTTTATTTAGATAGAATATTTGAGATTGAAGCGCGTCGTCTTTGTAAGAATAATGATTTTTTTTGGAAAATTGAAAATTACTGCACCTTGATAAGAGTTTGTAACGTAATGCACTGCAGCCAAAATTATATGAAAAGGGGTACTCATCTGATCTTAGAATTTTATTCTTCTATGACTTCACCCTGCATGTCTTACTAAACATTGAATGGGTAGGGGTGAAGAAATCTGTGAAAACTAACCAATGACCTTGCACTTCACTTCAGTCTTTTCTCCCCAGGGCGGTAGTCTCCTGAAGAGGTGGAAACTTTTCTGGTTCCGATATATCCCTTTGAGGTCGTAAAGGGCTATTTGACCAAAGTTTCAAACTGCATAAATTTTTCCCCATTTTACCTAATTGTAAATGTGGCTAAATATTTTGGCAGCTCTTCCTTGTTTAAATTCTTGCTAAAATATATTATTAGGTACGTATAATTTTATACTACTTTTTATATTTATGCTGCAACGTGTTATTCTCTGGTACTTAATTAGCGTTGAATTGTTTTAAAGTCTGAGCAAAGATCATGGCACCTTTACTGTTAATATAATTTAATTTGTGCTGTATATTTTGTCGTTCCTAGAATTTTGCGCAGCTTTAGAAGAAAAGTATTTTATTAAAATTTGTATTTTTGTATACATAAGAAATGTATATACTGTTTTATTAGATTTTTTTAGATGTTCAATCCATTTTGTAAAATTAAATTTATAAAATATTTTTTTCAGGTTAAATAACTGGTAAAAGTGTTTTAATCATGTATATTGTACATACATACAGTGATTCTGCAGGAGAAAAGCCAGTAAACTGATATAATTAGTAGCCTCTAAAATCAGGAATGTTGTACTTTTTTTGTCGGGAAAAATTTTTTTCATAGCAAATTTCTGTAGCCAACTTGGGGCTAAAATAACGAGTGCTAAATCTGGGGGGGGGCAAGCATCGCTTTTTTACCTTCCAGTGTTCTATTTATTATGCATGTTGATGTGATGCCTTTCTAAAGTATTATATGTGCAGCTGCATCCTGTGTCTCTCCCATTTGTTCATCCATTCGATTCCTCCTTTATTATTATATGTTCATTTCTTTATCATCAAAAAGTAAACAAATAAGATAAAAAAAAAAACAAGTTTTAAATAATTTGTAAATTTGCAAGTTCTACTTGATGAATAACAGACTACTCTCATTAATAAGTATCTGTACTATGAAGTGTAATTCTAATTAAACTTAATACAGAAATTCTTGCAATATCTTGTTATTGAATAAATGTTAATAAGTGAATATTGCTGTAATTTACCTCTGTATCTATATAAATTAAAATAGTTGGAAAAGCAGCATAGAACGAGTCCACAAATACTGTACCAATTTTTACTATATTTTTATTTCTTTTTTCATGAAAGCTTTTCATGGCCCTCAGGATAGTTCTTCCATCAATGGTCAGCTGCTCTGTCTACATTGCCTCCATATTTTGAGAGAGATATCTCAAAAACATACTACTTGTACATTCTGGGGAGAAACTGCAGACAGAGCCCCAAACACTGTGTCGATTTCTCCACTTTTATTTTAGCATGGAAAAACTCATAACCCCAGATAAGTTATCGATGGTCGCCTGCCTCACTGCCTTCCATTTCGAGAGATGTCATGAAATAAAACTTTGACTGAGATGCCCCAACTCACAACTGGACTGATTTCACCACTTTGCAAGTACAACTACGGGTGTGGATAGCTGGCTCAACAGTTTCTTGTAAAAGTCTCTACTACATATAGTGAAAACACCGAGCATACATTTTGGCCTCTTTGCCTTGGACTAACTGGTTCCAAAATTATTCAGATCTAGAATTTGCAGGAAAAACTAGCGCACAAAAATTAATTTATATATCTGCTGTACTTTTTGAGTTATTACATCATATACACAAATATACAGGATAATTCCAAACCTAAGGTGGATATCATCCTCAGTCCAATACAGATTTATACCCTGATGCGTTAAACCATATGCCAAATTTCCTCATCCTTCTAGCTTGTTGTTTTTTGTGTACATACACATCGAATGGATATTTTTGTGACAGTTTCTGTAGATGGATTTTATCCAAAAAATTTGATAGAAATCTGTGGAGTGTTGGTAAAGAAAGCACGATGGCGAACTACTGTCTTACCGCCATGAGAAAAAACTCTACATTACCAGACATCCTGCGGGTGGGGTTGTTATGGAAAACGGATATATTCCACTGCATTTTGGGGTTGAAGAAAAAGGGTTTTCATTTGCTTCATGCAGATAGAACTGCCAGAAATCTTATTTCACTTGTACTTCTTTGTCGAATACGAATTATCGCCAACAAGAGTTCTGTATTTGCCAAAGGTTTCATGCTTGATTTATATCAGTTTCTCCTTTCTTTCTACTCTGTCCAGTGAAAGAGGCAACCTGTTCAGGATTTTTTCTCCTGGCGGTAGAAAGTAGCATGACCTGAAGGTCGACACTGGATCTGTTTGTGCTTTTTTTAAATGATCCATGCAAGATTTTTTATGAATTTATTTTTGGTTATCGTAAAAAGAAAGAAATATAGGGATAAATCTAAAATATTAAAAAATCTACACTATTGTACCTGATCATGTATAATCCGGTTCATTTACTGAACTAAAAGGAAAAAAGTACTAAAAGATGGGAATGATCCAAGGAATCCATTTGACTACTTAAGTTCCGAGATTTTGATTATAAAAAAAAGACACTCTTGCTGTCAAAGTACTATTACTCAAAAGTAGAATATATAGTATATACTAGCAAAGTATAAATATTCATTGTCTGTCGAATTTATAAAAAAAAAATATCAAGTGGAAGTTGTCTTAACTGATTTTCTATTGTTCACTGCTCCTGTGTACATGAATCGTGACAGTCTAACATAAATTTGGTGCGCATATTTGTTGCTCATAGAACAGGGATGTGCTCACTTAAAAGTTGAACTAAATGGCAATTTTTTAGAGGATTTTAAAAGAGAGAACGAAAAAAGGTTCAACTATCAACTTTTCGGTAACAAAGATCTGTGTTTCCAAATTATTGTATCCTTTACTACCCTCCTTTCCCAAGTGACCCATATGGGCTAGTTTTTTAAAAAAATAATGAATGTAAAATTTGACCCAAATTTCTCAAAAAGGTTTTCATCACTGTATACACTGCATAACAAATTTCATCCATCTAGCTTTGTTAGTTTTCTGAGCTATGTTCACAAAGATATTTATCATTCAAATATTTTGACTGGGATGTGTACAGGATGGAATTCATGAATAATTCTGAGGTCAGAATTCCTTGGTTGGTAATTCTTCTCTGTATATGAGAGTGAAAAGGACATCAAAAGTAACTATTTCAGAAAAACTGTAGTTTCCCTTCCCTTTAGGCAATCCATGACTTCATTGTTATTCTTTCCCTCTGGGGTCATATAGGTTTTTAGATATAGTTCCAGAATCTACTGAATCCAGGCAAACTCAGACATGCTAGTATGGACTGCTGATGAAAACGCTTTCTCCTCTTTTTTGCAATTCACAAATGGAAAAAAGAGCATGTCATCCTTTTGACCTCATGGAACATTCTGGTCCCTCTCACTAGAAATACTTAAACTAACTGAGCTTTAACCCCTGATCTCAGCCACAGGAACAGAGGGAATATCAAAATAGGAACGCCTGATTCCTCTTTCCAAAAGATAAGGAACGTACTTCTCCACTAAATAGCGGCAAATGACAGTTGGCACTGTCCGATTTCTAAGGAAAACCCCTTTCCCCAAACCCATACTAGAGAGCCACTCTAAAGAAGAAACGTGCACGTAGGTGTGAAATCAATCAAGTAACAATCTGAAAGGGGAAATTTACAGTGGATATTCGACGGCCGCCATCTTTTGCTTTGAAGAACCGTTTGGGATAGTGTCTCCTGTATAGATCGAGTTAATCATGCTACTTTATGATATATGGAAGTCAAACTTCTATCATAACAAATCTTCAACAAACTGATCCAGAAGTTCGCTATAACTGAGGGTCTGCTATATCAGATTTTCAAATATTGCTTATATAAGATTTCCTATAATCCTTAAATGCAGTCACGTTGAATGTTAATTATACCAATAATATAATTAGTAATGGCTATAGCTAAATTAAATATTATTTGTTTTAAAAGTTTGAGCAGGAAATTAGTTGTATTTATTTCTCAATAAGTGATTTTCCTAAAGATCTGAAACCAGTGGCGGACTGGATTGTGAAAAGAGGTTGCAGGTGAGCCACATTTGGTCTGCTCACAATGATGACAGTTATATATGATTTTGGAATTTTATTTATAATTATTGCAATTCTCTACTATGCTGCCCGTGACACTTGAATTTCAAAAAAAAATAAAAAAAAAAAGAATAATCTTGGCTTCAGGCTTTAAACTTGAATACATTATGTAAAATAGCTCTGAGGTCATATTTCTCATTACTTTCTTATACGAATGGGCGAAACAAAGAGCAGTATTGTAATCGTCAGTAAAAAATTGAACTCGAGATTTTGACGAATCTCTCCACTGTTTTAGACCTCCCTGAGTCCGAAAAACACAATTTTGGAATTATGTCTGTCTGTCTGTCTGTCTGTGAACACGATAACTCGAAAACTATTAGGGCTACGGAGATTAAATTTGGTATGTGATCTTTAAACATAATTTGTAGGTTTCTATCAAATTTCGGACAAAATCCGTCAAAGGGAAGTCTGTCTATCTGTATGTCCGCGGTCATGTGAACATTATAACTCAAAACCTTGGATAACTTTTTTCTTCTTTTTATTTTTTAAATTCTTTTGTCCTTTTCTTTGCTTTTATGATTTCTTTTTCGTGCAGTTGCTGTAGTTTCTTATTTTGATTTTTTTCTTGTCGATGCTTCAACTTTCAGAATTTCTCTGTACATTAAAAACTGTCTAGGAATCCATCTGCGCTCACTTGATTCGATAAAGATATTTTACAAAAATATTTTTTTATTTTAAAAACATTTTTGTGTGTGCACGTTATTGATATATAATTAAGAGTAAATTTGCAAAAACAATATAAAGACACATGAATCAAGCCTAAAAAATGATTACGTTACGATGCATCGGTAATTATTATTATCGGTATAATTATTATAATGAATAGTTTTAACTAATTAATATGGATGCAATTACATAATTATTTCATTGACTAGTTTAGAATACATGAACAATTTAAAATATGACCATTTTTAAGTTGCTTTTTCAATTTTTAATATTTTTTTCAAAGAAATAATGATTTGTTCCAGAGATGTTAATAAAATGAAGCAAATTCTATGATATCTAAGAAAATAAGTATTTATCCAGTTTTAATGTTATGTTTTATGTCAAGACGAATTGCTTACAAATTTTCGCTCATAATTTTTGAATAATGTGACTGAAAAATTCAGTGAGAATTTTCAGGAACCTAGCTGAACCTAACCTAATTTTTTTCCTAGCTGATCCCAACAGCGCTGGCAACTCACAATTTAATAAAGTAGGTAGAATTTCTGAGATTGAATAAAATTTTTCTTCTTTCACTAAAACCTCACATTTTCTCAATATTAGCATAAGGACTCATAATGCCATCTGGTGGTCGCTAAGGAAACAAGAAATAAGGGCCAAAATGAAATATTTGTAAAATCAAAGGAAATGTATTTGGAACAGGCAAAATATTTTAGAAATTAATTTCCTATTTAGGTGTGTTTAGGATCCACTTGAGCTCTTCTGCGGTTTTAAAATAATATTTTTTCAAGACCATCTCTTAAGTTTTAGTTTGTTGCGGCTTGTGTCTTTTGACATCCGTGAAATATGAATGCATAAATAATTAATTTAAGGTAGAAGCCTTCAATGTTTCATATAGGAACATTAAGTAATAACTACATGGGGTTCCCGAGGGTGGGTTTTTTCGCATTATCTTCAGGACAATTTAGTTTCTTACTTTCATTTGTTTAGAAGAGCCGTTGTTCGAACTTTTTCAAATTATAATCAATTAACGTTTAAATTACTGAGCATTATTCTTAGTTTTTTTTTTTTATGTTTCCAAATTCGCTTGCAAATCAGTATGGCGCGGTTTTTTTTTTTTTTTCAGTTTGATGACTGACTCACAAATCAACAGCTCTGGCAAACATTTTATTATAGTATTTAAAACGCATTAACATTTTTTTAAATGCTTTTAACAATTTTGTTTAAAATTAATTTTAGTTGCTTATTACCATAACAAAAAATGCATGCAATTCGCGTTTTATTATCTATTTTTAAAAATATCGCATTAGATGTTTAATGTAGTCGTAATTAAAAAGCTAATAAAAATTAGATTTCAGAAATTAAATTTTCTGCGAATGCATTGAATTCTTATTTTATTATCTATTCTTAAGAACACCGATTGAAATATTTAATGCAATCGTAATTTGTTTTATAAAATATCGTCTGCGCCTCTTATTTCTGTAAGCAGAGCGTGTTTTTATGCCTGTCATTACTTGAATCAAATTTTATAAAACTCAGCTCCATGAAGCAAGATCAAGCATATCGCACTGAAACGGTCTAGAAGAGTATGATTTAGAATTTTAGAGATTTTGTGTCAGTAGAACAATTAAATAAAACACAAGATGTGGTAAACTGTATCTAAAACATTTTAAGGAGGCGACGGAAAATAAATGACATGGTGTGAGAATTATGAAATTTTAAATAACAGAATTTAAGGAAGGTAAAAGGAGACATTTGAGGACGCTGGCAAAAACAAATCAAATGCCAGACTCGAACTCGAGGCAACCAGGTGGCGGGGAGGCGAACGCACGAGGGAGACCGAAAGAGAACAAAAATGGCGGCCGCTTATATTCTTTTTTAGAAACGGCATTGCAATATTGCAACAAGTGGATGTGGTACATGTCGCATGTGTGTGCTATCTTAATAGGGAAGAAGCAATAAACAACTCAACGGAAATGTGTGGGGGAAACCTACCAATACTACTCTGGTGCAACCTTGAGCAGGTTCCCATTGATGTAGTTGGCTTGTCACGTTTCTTACAACCCGTTACCCGTGGTTCTATCCTCGCTTTGGTTTGTTTTTGCCAGCGTCAACAAATGTCTCCTTTTACCTTCCTTAAATTCTTTTATTTAAAATTTCAAAATTCTCACCCCATATCATTTGTTTTTTCTCCTTTCCTTAAAATGTTTTAGATCTTGCTTATCACATCTTGTGTTTCATTTAATTGTTCTTCTGATACAAAATTTTTTAAATTCTAAAGCTGAACGTATTCTAATGTAGGGATTCTTATGGCTCATTCTAAATGAAAAAAAAGGTGACTATCCAAGAATGTAAAGAAGCCTCTGATATAGTAAAGATCAACATTCATTCATTTAAATAATTGACAGATAATTGCATACAAGAATGACTTCAGATACTTAAATACAGAACATATCTTCAAGATTTTAAGTATCTTTGAAGCTATAAACAAATTATATCATCTTTTATCTAAGCTTTTAGTAATTTGTGTTTAAAATCGGAGCATTACATCTAAACTATTGAATCCTGTGTGGAATGATAGAGAATTTTTATATCGGAGTTTGAAATTTTTATAATAAAAATATGTACAAATTAAAGAAAAGAATATCCAAACAAAAATCTGTTAGTTTATTTATAATGTTGTTTATGAACAATTCAGTCTGTGAATTATTTATAGCTGAGGAATACAGCTGAAATCTATGTAGTACTTTTATTCACCATGTTAACAATTCATTAGTTATAGTTACATAGATGGCAGCACTAGACAGCCTGGCAGATTTTTTCTGTCTACTAAGTACTACTATTTTACCAACTTTGCAGTTTGACTGTGACTAAACCGTAATTTTAAATTCTAAAATTCTTTTTGCAATTTTCAATGTACCTCTTTTTCCGGGTGATTGAAACTAAAACCAACTCTCTATATTATTTGGTTGTGGAGAGGGAGAAATTTTGAAATGGTTAAAATCAAACATCACCAGCAAGGAGATATGTTATTTAACCCCTTATAATCTATATTTTTTCGAGTACTGATTTATTAAAAAAATTTACAATTGAGATCTGATAAATTTAAAAAAAGGAAGAAAATTGCTGAAAACAGGAGCAACTCCCTTGCAGAATTTTTAAAAACCGAAAATGTCCAACAAACTGAAGAAATATATAATTAACAGTTATTGAAAAATCAAAGTCACGAAACTCAAATTACACCGTATGACATCCGTGAAAACAATCCTAATCATAAAATCCTAATGCAATAAAATATTTTGTTTCACGAAATCAGTTTCAAGGCCCCGCAAATCAACTTTGTACCAGGCCCCGCTTCTGATCGGGCCGGCCCTGCGTGGAAATTCATCCAAATCTTAAATTCTTTTTGACGATTACGTATATATTCATTCTTTATCTTCGTATATAAGAAAGTAAAAAATGTGTTCAGGTAATTTTCAATACATTCTTAAAGCTGGACACAAAGATATCTTTGGTGAAATAGTAGCTTTGTGATAATAAATTGCAGAGACAAGCTTTATTTCGATGGTTTGGATAGTCACGATTGAATCAATGTTTTTGCATTATGATTCTTGAAAGTATCAGATGTGTGCAGAGTATGTTGAATATTTTTATAATCAAAACACGTGCCCGCCGCATAAGGGGGCAATATTTGACTATTATCATAGGCGCATGGGGACAATATTTGACTATTATCATAGGAGGTATCCGAAACATGAGTGGCGTTAGAGAACGCCCGACGGGGGGCACTGTCTGCCGACAAGGGGACAGGGTCTCCCCGCAGTGGGGGGGGGGGGGAACTACCTGCTGTACAAAGGAAGGCAATAATTTTTTAGCCGTCGATAGCTCAGTGGCAGAGCGGTGGACTGTAGGTTCTGTACAAGGGGAAGGGCGTAATGACTCTCAAATTTCCGCCAGTTCTTTATTTATCTACTAGTTCAGGGATTCCCAACTTTTCCCCCTCGCGTACTCCTTCATCAGTTTTCTTTTTTTTCGCACCCCCTACTATCGTATCCCCCTCCCCTCCAACCATCCGTCCATGCCAAAAAGTTTTTATCAATAATGTTAAGGGCTTAGGTAAGCTTAAGAGTCAATTGACTCGAATTGATAACATTTTTTTAATTTTAAATTTTATTTCATTCTCGCAATAGTATTAGTTCAACGTCAAAGCAAATGAAACCAGTATTGTAATAATTTCACATTATTTCGAAGGTAGGCTTTGGGACTTGCACAACTTTAACTTTTACTTTTCACAGGAACTTGGGGAAGCAAAATTCTGTAACATTTTTATTCCCTTATGTTTTCTTGTGTTCGCCATTACCGACTTAGAGTTCCCATACCCCAACTGGTCCTTTGCGTACCCCTTAAGTGGTACGCGTACCACAGGTTGGGAACCTCTGTACTGGTAGAATAACCCGTTGCGTGAACGGGGTGCAAATATTTGCCCCGAAGGTTGGCACTTTGTGGAGTACAAATTTTCCCCCGAAAATTGGCACTTTGTGGAGTACAAATATTTGCCCCGAAGGTTGGCACTGTGTGGAGTACAAATATTTGCCCGAAGGTTGGCACTTTGTGGAGTACAAATATTTG
>BGPR01002098.1:10734-21622 GCA_013235015.1 Araneus ventricosus
ACAAATATTTGCCCGAAGGTTGGCACTTTGTGGAGTACAAATATTTGCCCCGAAGGGTGGCACTTTGTGGAGCACAAATTTTTCCCCGAAGGTTGGCACTTTGTGGAGCACAAATTTTCCCCCGAAGGTTGGCACTTTGTGGAGTACAAAGATTTGCACCTGCCCGTCCCCCCCTCACCAATGGCGCAACTCCCGATCCAAAAACTCGTTGTTCGTTACGATAAATGCTTAGACCCAGTGGCGAATCCAGGGGGGCGGCTATCGGGCAGCAACCTCCTCAGAGCTAAACCAAAATTCTTGATTTTAATTGAAATCACTACAACTGTTTGTTCTTAGTTTTCATTTAAAAAAATAAAAAAATCGTTATAACATTGCTTTCTGGCTTGATATTCTCGAAAATGTTCCTAGTCATTCCACGTGTACTTGTCGCGTTGACGTGGTCAAAGACATTTTTTGGCTGGTTAATTTATTGTGTTTTTTTAATTAAATTATCGAAATTATTGTAGTGTTCTTTATGATTCTTATTGTCAGGTGAGGAAAGTCTGTGAAGTTAAAGTGTTTTGGATTACATAAGCCATGAGGTTTGATATTCGTCATTACGATACAAAATTTTTATGACCTCAGACCCCCACCCCACCAACACCCCCCGACACGAAACCTGGATTCGCCACTGTTTAGACCGATAAGTATGTAAAAAACTAGAGAATCGCATGTGTGTCAGGAAATACTGACATCGAGAACTTAAAACTGCACAGAATTTCTGAACTCGAGTGAAAAATGTATTGCAATATTCCATGTTTTCAAATATGAAACAAGTCGAGTTAAATAAAAGCACGGATAAAAAAAATTAATATTCTTTTTGCATAAATTGTTTTACGTCGCTGTTGTGATAGAGAATTTATAATTTACTGCATCATCGAACATTCCGTGGCACTCGCTGCCTGGCATCGTAATCTATTTTTGTTTCTGTGCCGCGTCTCCGATTGGCTCTTTTAACTGTATTGCTGGATGCGTGTGTGTTTCATTTTCGATCGTGATGTTTAATCGCTCGTTCTGTATCGGTGGATGTTTTTGCCGCTCCGCGAGCTGTGGTCTTTTCTTTCATCTTTTCAGCAGCGCAGTCGGTGCTTAAGTTCTAAAACAAATACACACGTAGTACCAGCGGGAGTGTTCTCCCCTAAACTTTCTCGTATACTTCCCGCAAAAGGTGCCGTTTCTCCTTCCCCCGTGTGGCTAAAAAAATTCGAACCTACTGTTATCCAGAATCGAAAGACTATCAGAAAGTTTTTCATTATAGTGATTGAAAAATATCTAGGTAAAGAATTCAAAGAGACGCGTACCGATTAAAGCGCATCTATCGCACACTGCTGGGTTTCACTCTTGCCGTCTCAAGGACAAACTGACGTAATTCGCTCCTTTCGCGAGCACAGACGATTGCTTCTGTACGCATGCGCGTGGAGACAGCGGATTGGTTTCAATGGTAAATTATACAGACCGACAGCCAGTCAATCCGTTGACGGATTTGGCCCAAAATTTTATACGGACATACATTTATGACGATAAAACTGTGTACCAAATTTTATCCATCTAGCTATTCAAGTTTTTGAATTATAGTGTTCACATGACTTCGGACATACATACAGACAGACTTCCCGCTGACGGATTTTGTCCAAAATTTGATAGAAACCTACAAATTATGTTTAAAGGCCACATACCAAATTTAATCCCCGTAGCTCTAGTTATCGTGTTTCCCGTGTCCATAGTTTTCGAGTTATCGTGTTCACAGACAGACAGACATAATTCCAAAATTGTGTTTTTCGGACTCAGGGAGGTCTAAAACGTGGAGATTTGTCAAAATCTCGAGTTCGAATTTTTTGACGATTACAATACTTTCTCTTTGTATACTTCGTATACGAGAAAGTAAAAATTATTTTAGCATTAGTGAAAAGGGATGGGAAAAACCTACCGGTTTAAACCGAAAACCCTTTTTTTTGTTTCGTTTAACCGGGTTTTTACTTTCTCGTATACAAAGAGAAAGTATTGTAATCGTCAAAAAATTCGAACTCCAGATTTTGACGAATCTCCGCGTTTTAGACCTCCCTGAGTCCGAAAAACGCAATTTGGAATTATGTCTGTGTGTCTGACTGTGAACACGATAACTCGAAAACTATTAGAGCTACAGGGATGAAATTTGGTATGTGTTCTTTAAACATAATTTGTAGGGTTTCTATCACACTTTGGACAAAATCCGTCCACGGGAAGTCTGTCTGTCTCTTCACTTTCATGTGAACACTATAACTCAAAAACTTGAATAGGTATATCGATAAAATTTGGTACACAGTTTTATCGTCATGAATGTATATGTGCATAAAATTTTGGGCCAAATACGCCAAAGGGTTAACTGTCTGTCGGTCTGTATAATCGCATATTTGTAAAAATTATATCTCCTAAACCCTTTGGCTTAGATAAATAAAAATTGGTACGACGTTTGCTATTATTAATTATAGATCTATGCTCAAATTTCGTTTCAATCCGTTAAAAAAAAGGTGTTCAAATTGCATATTTGGTTCAAAATGCACATTGCGACTGTGTGTTGGCGAGCTTTTCACTTATTTTACTTAAGTTAGTATAGTTGGCTTTTGACCTTGGCGATCTACGAAGGAAATTGTAGCGAGCCGCAAACAGGCTCTTCGGAAATTATGGCAAACCTCAAAACGAAACTTCGTTCTGACATTATGGTGAAATGTTGTGTGATATCTATAGTAAGATGTCGTACTCAAAAACGTTAAATAAAGTTGTGGTACGTCAGCGCACGTAAAAATTTCGAACATACACAATTTTTCTGCAAAATATTAAGTTTTTGGGAATTCATAAATTTTATATGTTTCATTGTAAATCACTATCCATAATTTTTTTTCAAAATAACCAGGCCGTGGATAAATACCCCAAGAATATTTACCTACCCACTGGGTGTTTACCTACCCCACATTACTGGTCGTATGCGAGAAAGTTTCGGGGAGGCCACTCCCGCTGGTTTTGTGTTATTTTTTTATCCCGGTTATAATCGGTTGTTTTTTAAAATCCAATAATCGGGTGAAAAAACCGGATCGGAAGATAGGCTCGATTTTAGGTTCCATTAGACTAAAATTCACCAAGTTATGAAGCTTTGAATTTCATCCTCTTAGGCCAATCAAAGACAACCGCTTCCTCGAGGTATCTGTTGGATGGCGGACTTTTGAATGAGTCTTTATAAAAAGATAAATATGGACCATTGGATTAATTTCCTGTGAAAACAATATCAATTTTTTAAAAAAGTCTACAAATGGCGTTTTTCTATTTAAAAACCCCCGAAGAACTGTTATTTCAAAAACCGGTTATTTTGAGCTATTATAACCACCATGTTAAACCGGAGGTGAAAAAAACCTGAACAATTGAAAACCGGTTATTTTGAGCTATTATTACCACCATGTTAAACCGGAAGTGAAAAAGCCTGAACTACCGAAAACCGGTTATTTTGAGCTATTATTACCACCATGTTAAACCGGAGGTGAAAAAGCCTGAACTACCGAAAACCGGTTATTTTGAGCTATTATTACTACCATGTTAAACCGGAGGTGAAAAAGCCTGAATAACCGAAAACCAGTTCTTTTGAGCTATTATTACCACCATGTTAAACCGGAGGTGAAAAAGCCTGAACTACCGAAAACCGGTTATTTTGAGCTATTATTGCCACCATGTTAAACCGGAGGTGAAAAAGCCTGAATAACCGAAAGCCGGTTATTTTGAGCTATTATTACCACCATGTTAAACCGGAGGTGAAAAAACCTGAATAACCGAAAACCGGTTATTTTGAGCTATTATAACGACCATGTTAAACCGGAAATGAAAAAACCTGAATCATCGAAAACCGGTTATTTTCAGCTATTATTACCACCATGTTAAACCGGAGGTGAAAAAAACCTGAATAACCGAAAACCGGTTATTTTCATTATAAAAACAACCATGTTAAACCGGAGGTGAAAAAACCTGAATAACCGAAAACCGGTTATTTTGAGCTATTATAACTACCATGTTAAACCGGAGGTGAAAAAAACCTGAATAACCGAAAACCGGTTATTTTGAGCTATTATAACCACCATGTTAAACCGGAGGTGAAAAAACCTGAATAACCGAAAACCGGTTATTTTGAGCTATTATAACTACCATGTTAAACCGGAGGTGAAAAAACCTGAATAACCGAAAACCGGTTATTTTTGCAATAACCACCATCCCTAGTTCACACACCGACAGGCATTATTCCAACCACTGGGAGTAGCCTCCCATAAACTTTCTCGTATACTTCCTAAAAATTTGTCATTTCCCCTTCCCCTGCGTGGATAAGAAATTCGAATCTACTGTAACCCAGAATCCAATGACTATCAGAATGTTTTTCATTGTAGATTATAATGATTGTAAAATATTTAGGTGAAGAATCAAATTCAAAGAGATGCCTTATGTATTAAAACTCAGCAATATTTATTTTCTATCACACTCTAGCAAGCTCCGCCAATGCGTGGGCGTGAGCGAACGAAAAGAAAACAGGAGAAAGTGGCCTCGTTCGCTATCGCTGAATAGCTTGCGCATGCGCAGAGATTTTACTCGCGGTACGCAAGTAACCAGCGGGAGTGGTCTCCCCTAAACTTTCTCGTATAATCCTAACACATGTAGAGAAAACTAGAATAATAAAAGACGTCAAATAAACTTCCGTCGCAAGTAAACCAAAGTTGGAACCACGCGTGGTTTGAAGGATCAAAACAAATTCAAATCCTCTGCTCATTCTTTTGCGCAACAGGACCTGGCGAGACACCCTAAATGTTTGTTTCCTTACAAAATCACTCCAGAATTTGTTTTTGGCAAACTGCCAAGTTTCGGAGTCCCTTCTTCTTTGCACATGTCACCAGTAGGCATGCGCAGGCAGTTAGTTTCAAAACTGAACAAGTATGCGATTATACAGACCGACAGACAGTCAACCCTTTGACGGATTTGGCCCAAAATTTTATACGGACCTACATTCATGACGATAAAACTGTGTATAAAATTTTATCCATCTGGCTTTTCAAGTGTTTGAGTTATAGCGTTCGCATGACCCCGAACATACAGACAGACAGACTTCCCGTTGACAGATTTTGTCCAAAATTTGATAGAAACCTACAAATTATGTTTAAAGACCACATACCAAATTTCATCCCCGTAGCTCTAATAGTTTTCGAGTTATCGTGTTCACAGACACACACACAGACACACACACAGACACACATACAGACACACACACAGACACACACACAGACAGACATAATTCCAAAATTGTGTTTTTCGGACTCAGGGAGGTCTAAAACGTGGAGATTCGTCAAAATCTCGAGTTCGAATTTTTTGACGATTACAATATTTTCTCTTTGTATACTTCGTATACGAGAAAGTAAAAAATTTGAATATGCAATTTGAACGCTTTTTTTTTTAACCGATTAAAACGAAATCTGGGCACATGTCTATAATTAATGTTAGCAACCGTCATACCAATTTTTATTTATCTAAGCCAAAGGGTACAGGAGATATAATTTTTACCAGTAAGCGATTAAACAGTCCGAGAGACAGTCAACCCTTTGACGGATTTGGCCCAAAATTTTATGGGCACCTAAATTTCTGATGAAAGAAATGGTACCAAATTTTATCCATCTAGCTATTTAAGTTTTTGAGTTATAGAGTTCACATGAACGCGGACAGACAGACAAATTTCTGTTTACGGATTTTGTCCAAAATTTGATAGAAACCTACAAATTATGTGTAAAGATCACATACCAAATTTCGTCCCTGTAGCTCTAATAGCTTTCGAGTTATCGTGTTCACAGACATAATTCCAAAATTGTGTTTTTCGGATTCAGGGAGATCTAAAACGTGGAAATTCGTCAAAATCTCGAGTTCAAATTTTTTGACGATTCCAATGCTTTCTCTTTGTATACTTCGTATACGAGAAAGTAACCAGCGGAAGTGGTCTCCCCTAAACTTTCCCGTATACTTCTTGAAAAAGGTGGTGTTTCCCCTCCCACCGCGTGGATAAAAAAATTCGAACCTATTGTAACCCAGGATCCAATGACTATCAGAAAATATTTAGGTAAAAAATCAAATTCGAAGAGATGCATTCCTATTAAATGAATACCGATTTCTACTCTTTCTTGGCTCAAGGACAATCCTTCCGCGTGCACAGATTGCTACCAGGTACGCATGCGCATGGAGAATCGGATGAAAAAAAGCGCCAAGCAGGAGTCAATAAATATCGTGCACAGAAGATTGCGTTCAATACGCATGCGCGTGGAGATAGCGGACTCGTTGGAGATGCGCTTATACAGACCGACAGACAGTCAATCTTTTGACGGATTTGGCACAAAATTTGATACGGACCTACATTCCTGACGATAAAACTGTGTACAAATTTTATGCATCTAGCTATTCAAGTTTTTGAGTTATAGTGTTCGCATGACCGCGGACAGACAGACAGACTTCCCGCGGACGGATTTTGTCCAAAATTTGATAGAAGCCTACAAATTATGTTTCAAGTTCACATACCAAATTTCATCCCTTTATCTCTAATAGTTTTTGAGTTATCGTGTTCACAGACACACACACAGACAGACATAATTCCAAAATTGTGTTTTTCGGACTCAGGGAGGTCTAAAACGTGGAGATTCGTCAAATCTCGAGATCGGATTTTTTGACGATTACAAAACCTTCTCTCTGCGCACTTTATGCGATGATGCAGTAAGTTAACGGAATGTTTGAACTCAGGGTTCTTAACCTCCGGACCTTGCTATTGTTGGGGAAAAGTAACATGACACGTGCAGCTACATAGCAAAGTTGGAAGTTCTATCTATACTTATAAAAGGCAATGTTTGTGTGCGTGTGTGTGTGTGTGCGTGTGTGTGTGTTTGTCTGCGATGTCCAGACGAATCTATCGCACTTACAGCCATGAAATTTGGCACACAGATAGTCGTAATGGTGACTGAGTGCACCTCGAAGCCGAAATTTTAAATTTTAATCTAGAATTTTTTTTATTTAATGTTTTGTGTTGTTTTGGTTGATTTTTCGCACTAATTTCTCATTAGAATGGTTTCAAATAATTGTACGACAAAAATAGATAGACCATCGGAAAGAGCACACGATTTCCGTTCTAATGAAGTTAGTTTTGAATTTCTATCTTAAATTACTGAATTTTGAGAATTTTTTAAAAATCAGTCAGTTTTGCACCTAAATGTTGGTTCTGTTTTTAAATTTGTTGCATCCGACTTTCTAATAACACTATTATTTTCAATTTTTTTCAGCTTATAACTGCAACGGTTCTGTCGGATTTAAAACGAGAATGGTTAAAATATCTTTTTTAGTTTTTTTAAAATTAATTTTTTCCTGATAGTTGAACGATATGTTTCCTCTAGCGAAGCTTCCGCCCACGACAGTCTCCGGAACGTTGCGGGCAATTTCATTGGCTGAAGGGCCAGGGTGACGTCATTACTTTCGCGTTCTGCGAGGAGATGATGTATTTACTCCATGACTTCGATTATTATTTTTAAGCGCGTCTTAACTTATTTCTTTGGCTTTCATACTTTGCTCGCGGTGTAACAAATATCACATTGTAATTTTTTAACATTATTTGGATTTAACGGTACTCGGTCGAGAGGAAAAGGAGGCGGACCAACTCAATAATATATATATATTTCTGTTTTGATTTAGTTTTTAAAACTTTCATTTATGCAATTGTATGTGGGCTTTTTTTTTATTTTGTTGAAGTCCTGATTCCACGGGCATCGCCGTGCGCGTACTGCTAGTATTAATATAATAGAATCCTTAACCTGATATATAAGAAATGTACAATTGGTACTTAAGTTGCTGTTTTCCTGTTTCACAATAAGTATTAAAAGGAAAGAAAGTGAAAAGAAAAATAGGATATTAAACAATGGAATTTTGAATTTACATAAGGGTTACTTTGTATCTGCGAAAGTAATAGCACAAATAGTTATAGCATAACGAATTCTACAGTTATTCAGCTGTTATCGGCTCGTGCTGGCCAGCTGTTCGTGGCACGACGTCAAAATTTGATAGAACGCATATCGAACTCCATCCCCCTTGCTTTTATGGGTTATCGTCAGGGCCAGATTACTAAATAGGCAATGTAGGCAACTGTCTATGGGCCCCGATATTATTAATTTTTTACTTTCTCGTATACGAAGTATACAAAGAGAAAGTATTGTAATCGTCAAAAAATTCGAACTCGAGATTTTGACGAATCTCCACGTTTTAGACCTCCATGAATCCGAAAAACACAACTTTGGAATTATGTCTGTCTCTCTGTGAACACGATAACTCGAAAACTATTAGAGCTACGGGGATGAAATTTTGTATGTGGTCTTTAAACATAATTTGTAGGCTTCTATCAAATTTTGGACAAAATCCGTCTACGGGAAGTCTGCCTGTCTGTCTGTCCGCGGTCATGCGAACACTATAACTCAAAAACTTGAATAGCTAGATGGATAAAATTTGGTACACAGTTTTATCGTCATGAATGTAGGTCCGTATAAAAGTTTGGGCCAAATCCGATAAAGGGTTGACTGTCTGTAGGTCTGTATAATCGCATACTTGTTTTACTTAAGTTAGTATGTTTGGCGTTTGACCTTGGCAGTCTTCGAAGGAAGTTGTAGCGAGCCGCAAGCACGCGCTTCGGAAATTATAGCAACCCGAATCGAAACTTCGTTCTGACATTCTCCGGATGGAAGGTATGGTGAAATCTTGCGTGATATCTGTAGCAAGATTTCTTACTCAAAAACGTTAAATTAAGTTGTGGTACCTCAGCGCGCGTAAAAATCGAGAACGTATGCAATTTTTTTTGCAACATATTAAGTTTCAGGAATTCATGAATTTGATACGTTTCATTGTAAATCACCAATCATAATTTTTTTCTCAAAATAACTAGGCCTTGGGCAAATACTCCAAAAATATTTATCTACTGGGTGTTTACTCACCCCACATTACTGGTCGTATGCGAGAAAGTTTCGGTGAGGGCACTCCCGCTGGTTTATCCTTCTTTCTTTTATGGGTTATCGTCAGGGCCAGATTACTAAATAGGCAATGTAGGCAATTGTCTATTGGCTCCGAGATTATTATTTTTAAAAATTATTTTCAGGGCTTCCATTTGATTTATAAGACCTGTGTACTCAGACTTACTGTAATTAAAAGGAAGTATCTTTTACATTTCAGATGGTTATTATTTTTTTTATCATATTTTCAGATTCGTTAGCAGATCAATGTGTCATATGTCAACAGTCCTGACAAATTTTGTATTAGAAATTGTGTTAAAAATAGTTCATAATTCTTTTAACCATTTTATTTAAAATTGCTTTTAAATTTTAATCTTTTATACTCGAGATACTAAAACCAATTTTTTTGAGGATGACGCGCAAAAGGAAAAAAAAAAAAGTTGTGTCATTGTAATTTGTCATAATATTTGTTAATGAAAATTTTCTTATACAGAGATTAAATTAAAATCAATAAAAATATCTGGTTTTGGAAGTTGGGGTGGGGGACCGAAACTTACAATTCCTATAGGCCCCTACAGGGGTAATTCCGACCATGTTTATAGTGTTCACAAACTCACTGACATAATTCCAAACATAGTTAGGCACCGTTTGTACGTTTCTCATTTGTACGTCGAAAGGCTTCGGTGATGCGTCGTTTTTTCCCTTTCTAAAGTTCGAAAATTTTCTACCCCAGTCGCTATTTCTCCTTTGCCCTCATATGACTCATTGCCTGACACCCCTTTCCGTTGTGAAATCATCCAAAAGTGGTAGTCTCTGAATCCTTTGCTGAACAGTATGTGTTTCCCTTCAGCATAACTCGAAGGTGAATGAAAAAAATATTTATAAATACATCATTCGTTACAGGACACGGGTCTTTCCCTTCATACCTTCTTCGCTTCAATCTTCGAACACATGACAACTGCTCGTGCGGAGAAAAAGGAGATCCAATTCACTATGCCACGAAATCTCGGTTTACCCTCTCCTGGCATTTCCAAACTCCAACAGTGTCACTCAAATTGCAGTGGTTGAAAAACATTCTCACGAACAACTTCTCAAGAACCCGACTTCGACTCCTAATGCGTTTCATATGTGATGAGAACAATCTCATTGCAGAGGATAATAATTGAGCACTCATCCACCCAGACACACTTCCGGCTACTTATGATTTTTTTCCCTCTACGTATTTTTTCTATTTTGTATTGTTTTCTATGTTGTTCTGTCCAGTGTGTGTTTCATTTTCATTTGTTCTTGTACCTGTTACTTGTTTTTGTCCCTTCTTAAAAAATAAAATTCGCCTCCATCCATCCAAACCGGAAAGGAGCCAAATGGCTCTAAACACGGGGATGCAGACAAGGGATGTAATGTAATATAAATACATCAGTGGCCAATGTAAACGTGCCAATCACACTTTTTTACATAACGACACGCACACTGACATAATTCCACCCAACGGGAGTGTTCTAGTCTCGATTTTCTCGTATACTACCACAACAGGGCACGTTTGCTGTTTCCCAATATAATGAAGAGAATCGAATATTGTGACAATGACATTTTGTCTAGCCCTCCTGCCGGTGGATGGCGCTGCAAAGACTTCCAGAAAAGAACGAGAGACAGAGTGACTTGAGCCTTCGTGCGAGAAGGCTGGTTTTTTTTTTTCTTCTCACGGGACGAACAAATCTCGCCATGCTTAGTGAGTTGTATATATGTAATGCAATATTAGTTAACCCAGAATAATTCCATGTGGAAGATGTGTGAGCAAATAAATTTCATTTAATTCAACTTTGCCCAAC
>BGPR01002098.1:21725-32600 GCA_013235015.1 Araneus ventricosus
GGGGGAAAATGTTTGTATCCCGTTCACGTGACGAAGCATTTGAATAAAGATCTGGCGAATATTTGAGACCACTTTCATTACACTCCTCCCCCCCGTAAAGCAGGTCGTGCCCCCTGCCCGGCAGACTCTAGCGCCACTCCTGGAAGCAACGCGAGGGCTATTTTGATACGGACCTCGTCATTTTGAACCAGGTCAGGTGAAGAAGACGACATCTGGATTGGCATCACCTCTCCAAATTTCCTCACCACACTGGCCTGAGACCGGGGCGGGGTGGGTATTGGGCACCCCACCATTGGGGGGGCGTTTGGCCCCCTGTTTATGAGTTAGAGTGCAGCAGGCTCACGTCCACGGCGGATCTGCAGTGGAGTGGGGGTTCGAACCGTGAACCCTCCTGCCCTGAAGCCGAGACCCTACCACCGCGACCCTTTAAGTTTTTGTGTTCACAGACAGTATATGCAATAATGCGTTTTTCGGACTCGAGGAGATATAAGACATGGAGATTCAACAAAAGTTCGAGGCCGAATGCTTTACCTATACTTCCTGCAAGAGAAACTAAAAAGTGAGCGTTGATATTTTTTACGTGTCTGTTTTTGTGTTTCGTGTTCAGTCCTTTTAATCGATGTATGAAACAATAATGTTTGGCTACCGTTGGCAATGGTTGATCGGATGCTTGGCGCAACTCCTTAGTAGTCTAGGGTTGCTTTATGAAAACGAGTCAGTTTGGGTGACGACCTCGAGAAGCAAGGTGACACAGGCCTGGTTGTGGACGTTATTTTTTTTGAATAGCTCTGGCTTTTAAGGTGCAACATACCGCACTGCAACTTTTATGTGTGTTGTTTGTCTTGTGTGTGCCTGTGTCCAAAATATAATTATTTTTCTAAAATCTGGTGTTCTTCATTTCAAAAAGACAGCAACACGACAGAAACATACTCTAAAGCTTTCAATATTCCGCAGGTCCCCGCCTATTTTAATTATCGCACTCATTGTATCACGATAAACCGAAGATGTAATTAAGTTGTTTTCGCTGCAACCATTTTTGAATAAATAGATCGTTTGTATCTATTTTAAAACGTTTCGGCTGGATTCGAAGAAGACAATTCTTAATGACCCGTCTCTGTGCTTCGAACGACGACGATTTGCATTTAAAAAGTGATTAGAAAAATTAGTTTACTTTTGCTTCAGAGCTATTTCCGTTTGACAAATGAAATATTTTTCATGCAAGATGTTTTAGCAGCCTTTTGACTTGATTCTTTTTCTAATAAAAGAATTTCAAATCGCACTTTACAGCGAGGTATTACAGAAAATTTACTGGATCACTGATCTTGAAAATTTCAGTATCGATCATTGAGAATCGGAAAATTAGAAGCATCCAAAAATTTCAGTTATAAAATTAAATTGTATCTAGAAATGAGCGCAACAAGAGAAAACGACAATTTTAAAGCTAAAAATGTAATTTGTTTTTAATATTTAACACTTTTAATAAATAACATATAATAAATGAAATACGAGAAGAAAATTTAATAAATAAAGTGATAATAATTGTTTAAAAATAATTTAATATACAGTCAATTCTGGATAATTCGAACTTGCTTAATTCGAAATTCTGAATAATTCGAAATTTTTGCTCTGTCCCTATAATTCTGTATTAAAATAATTTTAAAAAATCGTGGACAATTCGAATTTTATTTTGGATAATTCGAATTTTTCGTACGATTGTCCTTAAAATATTACGATAAAAATTGTTCCCGAGACTTTTCTCAGCTAAGGTGCATTTTAAAGGTCTTTCTAAGGAAAAGAAAAGCGAGGGTTGGAATGTCACTATGCGTTGATTTCCGAGGATTTTTCTGTCCACCCTCTAATGTTCCCTCTCCCCTCCCTACTGCATTCACTATTGATTGGTCATCCAAAGCCTGTCTGCATTTTCAGATTGCATTCACAGACGCAATTAAAAATGTCTGCCTTTTTCTAAAAGTGATGAATAATTAAGCTGGTAAAAAAAAATGTTTGATTTAATGAAAAAAATGTAGCAGTATTCTTAAATAAAGTTTATGTGTTAAATCTTTGATCGTGGAGTTAATCTTTTTTATTTATCTCTTCTGTTTGAGAGAATATATGTAATTCGAATTTTTGGATATTTCGAACTTTTCTCTGGTCTCTTCAACTTCGAATTATCCAAGTTTTTCTGTATTAAAAAATAATAATTTTATTAAAAAAGGAATTGTAATAAAATAAGTTTTTTAAGCTCTGTATATCCGCGTCTCCGGACACCAGTGGCGGCGATTCGGGGAGGGGGGGGGGCTGTCGCACCCCCACAATTTTTGCTGGAAAAGTTTAATTTTTATTTCATTTTCGCTGCTTAAAACTAGGAATTATAAAAAAAGTCTCTAGTGATCAAGAAAGCTAGCTAACTTTGCAACTAAATTTTTGAAATTTGTTGTCTACCCTCTATACTGCAGGGCCGGATTACCAAATAGGCAATGTAAGCATCTGTCTATGGGCCCCGCAACTTTGGGGGTGCCCCGAGATTATTTATTTATTTTAAACTGTTTTTAGAGCTTTCATTAGATTTACAAAATCTGTGTTCTAGAGCTTACTGAAATTAAAATCAAGTTTCGTTTAAATTTCAGAACATTAATCTTGGGATAACTTTCGTGTTTTCAAATGTTTTAGTTGATCAACGTGTCGCGAATCAATAGTCTTGACCAGGGGTGCAGAGGGACCGGCACGCACCGAAAGGCCGTTCCGGCACTGGTTTTTTTTTTTTTTTTTTTACGAGAAATAAATAACCAAAAATTGTGAAAATGCCCTTAAAATAGTGCGATTTTTACCACCCAGGTTAGAGCGTTCCGGTACTGTTTTTAGAGCGTTCCGGTACTGTTTTTAGAGCGTTCCGGTACTGTTTTTAGAGCGTTCCGGTACTGTTTTTAGAGCATTCCGGTACTGTTTTTAGAGCGTTCCGGCCTCTTATTTTATGACTACACCTCTGGTCTTGGCCAACTTAGTATTAAAACATTTAAATTGCATT
Source organism: Araneus ventricosus (assembly GCA_013235015.1). Classification (NCBI taxonomy): domain Eukaryota; kingdom Metazoa; phylum Arthropoda; class Arachnida; order Araneae; family Araneidae; genus Araneus; species Araneus ventricosus. The sequence continues at coordinate 24,751 of BGPR01002098.1, forward strand.
TAAAAAGTTTAGTAATTTTTTTTACCATTTTTTGGAATTACTTTGAAATTTTTATTTTTTATGCTCGAGATTCTAAAGCCAATTTTTTTGAAGATGACCCTAAAAAAATGTTTTATTTGTTCAGTATGTCATGATATTGAGTTAATATAAAGATTAAATTAAAATAAAATATCTGGTTTTGAAAGTTGTGGTTGAGGCCCCCGAAACTTACATTTCCTATATGCTCCTACAAGGCCTAATCCAGCCCTGCTGTATTGCCGGGTTCTTTTAGGAGTCTCTAAATTTTTTGCTCCTCCCACCCACTCTGTTGCCACTCGGTTACCGCTACTGAGGAGCACCCCGCGCCGAACTACCTTATGCGTAGATCAGAAACTGCTATTCTAAACTTTAGCCGCCATTATTCGGCTAGCTCACAGGAAGTGAAAATGACGGTTAAAATAACGTTGGGCAAAGTTGAATTAAATGAAATTTATTTGTTCACACATCTTCCACATAGAATTATTCTGAGTTAACTAATATTACATTACATATATACAACTCGCTAAGCATGGCGAAATTTGTTCGTCCCGTGAGAAGAAAAAAAGCCAGCCTTCTCGCACGAAGGCTCAAGTCACTGTGTCTCTCGTTCTTCTTCGGAAAGTCAAAGGTCTTTGCAGCGCCATCCATCGCCAGGAGGGCGAGACAAAATGTCATTGTCACGGCTTCAAAACGGGACGTTAGTGTAGCTAAAACTAAGCAAGAAAAAAACAATAGGCAAGTTTGTAAGGATTTAGTGCTTGAGTACATTTAAATTCTTGCTTTTTTAAAAAACGGTTTTTGGATTTACTGTTTTAAATTTTTTAAAATCTTTAATGTGTTTTTATGATGTTAATATGACAGTATACAACTTTTTGAATCCTAGTGTTTTTCATGGTTTTGTGTTCGGAACTTTTATATTCTATGTATACAACTTTTTGTTTTCGAATACGTTTTTTAATGTCTTTATGATTCACTCATTACGGCTTTTGTTCGTTGTGTATTTGTTATTCATTGCACTCTTTAAATGGAGTTTTCTCTGTAGTGTGCTTTTCTTTAAATAAATAAGTAACTCAAAAACTCTTAGAAAAATGAAATTCGGAATTTGGACTTCACATAAAAATTGTAGATTTCTTTCAAATTATGGACGAAATACGTCTGCGGGAAGTCAGTCATTATACGTGTTGACACGAACTTAGAAACACACAGAGCTAGATAGATGAAATTTAGCATACGATTTCATCAGGAAATTGTAAATCAGTATCAAATTGTGAACCAAATCTGTCAACGAACTGACCGTTCTTGGCCTGTATTTTCGTGTGTATCTGAAATTTGAACGCGATAACTTAGAAAAAGTAAAATGTAAACATGTCCCCCTCCATTTTTCACCTCACCCCTATTTGGATCAAACCAACTCCGCCAGGCGCATGCGCAAAAACTTGGAGGGTTTCTTTATCTGAGAATGATCAATACGGAAGGTGTCCAAAATAAATATTTTAGCCACCATTATCCGGCTAGCTCAAAGGAAGTGAAAATGACGGTTAAAATAACGTTGGGCAAAGTTGAATTAAATGAAATTTATTTGCTCACACATCTTCCACATGGAATTATTCTGGGTTAACTAATATTACATTATATATATACAACTCGCTAAGCATGGCGAAATTTGTTCGTCCCGTGAGAGGAAAAAAAACCAGCCTTCTCGCACGAAGGCTCAAGTCACTGTGTCTCTCGTTCTTCTTCGGAAAGTCAAAGGTCTTTGCAGCGCCATCCATCGCCAGGAGGGCGAGACAAAATGTCATTGTCACAAAACAAAGCTTAATGCTACCGAATTGATAATTACCAAATTTAAAACATGAAGAAATTAACAAAGTCGGAGAATTTTGTATGAATCTGCATCTAGAACTAGCACCCCCTTCCCATCTACTTGTTGCAAGAAAAATTAAGTTCTTCATTTTAGCTTACGGATGGCGGTTACTGTAAAAAAAATGAATGGTTTTCGGTTAAACAGGTTTTTTCACCTCCGGTTTAACCTGGCGGTTAAAACCGCTCAAAATAACCGGTTTTTTCCGAGTTAAAAAAAAAAAAAACGTTTGTTCACAGATTTTTTTTATTATTAATAATATACAATAAGTAAGTATTAATAAAATAATTAATTAATGTAATAAGTAATGATTATAAATAAACAATTAATACAAGAAGTAATAATAATAAATGAGTTATTAATACAATAAGTAAGTATTGTAGACAAAATTTTAAGAATTGTAATAAGTATTGTAGACAAAAGAAAAAAAAAAAAAACTAGAGAGTACAGACGTAAATAATCGTATTTTTTATTGTTTGCGTCTATATGCATAATAATAATTTTAAAAAAACTATGTCTAAATTTTTATACAGCCCTTCGGACCTATTAATCATATTTATTAAAATATTTTTGGCACACTGATAAACAAAATGTTCCACTCTTCTGCGACCAAAACTAATCGAGTTATGGAAGCTTGACTATGGCTATTTTAGACCATCTTAACCACTTAACTGAATAGTTTTCTTTGCTATCTAATAAGATGACTCTTCCTGTTTTGGAAAGGGGCTGTCGTTTTCATTCATCTAAGAAGGCATAGGATACTTAAGATGCCTATGGATCCTACATATTTTTTGTGTCAAATTATGAAGCTAATTAATGATTCAATTTTAGTTTATAAGACTAAAATTTCGATAATTCGATGCACGAGTATTCTCGGGCTGTTAAGTTAAGCGGTTAATATTGGCTTCGGGGAAGCGAAGGCCGTTTATTGGCCTAAGATGACGAAATTCAAAACTTCATATCTCGAACCTAAAATCGAGCCCATCTTTTGATAGCTGATTTTGCCTCTTTTTCTCCCGTTGGGCCGCGGTGGCCTAGTGGTAAGGTCTCGACCTCGGGACCGGAGGGTCGCAGGTTCGAAACCCGATTCCACTGAAGATCCGCCGTGCATGGGGCCTGTTGCATGCTAAATCATACGTAGTGGCCAAACGCCCTCCCGTTGGTGTGGCGCGGAAGCTTGGAGAGGGGGGTGCCAGCTCAGGTGTCGTCCTCGTCATCTGACCGCGGTTCAAAATTACGAGGTCCGTCCCTAAATAGCCCTCGTGTTGCTTCAAAACGGGACGTTAATATAACCTAACCTAACCTTTTCTCCCGTTTTTGGATTAAAAAAAATAACCGGTTTAAACTGGGGCAAAAAAAATAACCGAAAGAAACCGGTTAACCGAAACAAAAAAATCGGTTTTCGGTGGATTTTTCCCATCCTTATTTTAGTTGCCTTAAACTAGGAATTCTAAAAAAGCAATAGTGTCCGTGATCAATTTAGTTTAGTTATATTAACGTCCGATTTTGAAATAACACGAGGGCTGTTTTGGGGACGGACCTCTTCTTTTTGAACTGCGGTCAGATGACGAGGACAACACCTGAGCTGGAACCCCTTCTCCAAACATCCGCACCGCACCAGTGGGTGGACATTTGGTACACTATGTGCGAAACTCACTATCAATAACACTATTTAGTACACTAGCGTACAACAGGACCCATACACAACGGATCTTCAGTGGAATCGAGTTTCGAACCTGGAACCCTCCGACCCCGAAACCTTATCACTAGGTCATCGCGGTCCTGTAGTATACGGAGAAGCTAGCTTCTTTTATAGCTAATATTTGTTTTCTATCCCCTATACCCTTTCATTCTTTTATAAAATTACTTTTCAAAATTTATTTCAATTCAAAAATTCTTTTATTAATAATATTATACAGTAAGTAAGTATTAATACAATAAGTAATTAATGCAATAAGTAATGATTATAAATAGTAAGTAATTAATACAATATGTAATAATAATAAATAATTAATGATTGTAAATAGTAAGTAATTAATACAATATGTGATAATAATAAATAATTAATGATTGTAAATAGTAAGTAATTAATACAATATGTGATAATAATAAATGAGTAATTATTACAATAAGTAAGTGTTGTAGACAAGAATTTTTATTAACATTGTTTTCACAAGAAATAAATTCATTGGCAATTATTTATCATCTAATCTGCTCATAAAGACTCTTTCAGCAATGGGTTGAATCGTGAGTCGACACCTCTCATCGGAAACAACATCATTCAACGTAGATACCAATCTTTCGGAAACCACAGAACTTCCGACTAAAGATATAAAAAATTTTTGGCTACAAAAAACAGACGCCGTTTGCAGACAAAATTTTTTATTAGTATTGTTTTTGCAGGAAATTAATCCATTGGCCAATATTTATCTTTTCATAAAGACTCTTTCAGTAATCCGCCAACCAACAGACGCTTCCACGAAGCGGTTGTCGGTGATTGGGATAAGATGATGAAATTCAAAGCTTTAAAACTTGGTCAATTTTAGTCTAGTCGAACCTAATATCGAGCCTATCTTCCGATCCGGTTTTTTTTTTTACCCGGTTATTGGATTTTTTTAAAAAAATAACCCGTTAAAACCGGGACAAAAAAAAATAACCGTAAAAAAAAAACCCGGTTAATCGAAACAAAAAAACGGTTTTCGGTTTAAACCGGCAGGTTTTCCCATCCCTTGTCCTCACTAAGAAATGTGTTTTTTCAATGTTAATTAGATTTGTAATAAAAATTTATCGCAATTTTTGCTAGCTATCGTGAACACTGAAGATTTATATACATATTGGATGACGCATTAATTAAACTCAATGAAATAATTTTTTTCGTGTCTAATTTGAAATAGTTCAGAAATTCTTAGCGCTTTCATAAAATGGAATGTAATTTCAAAATTCCAGTGCTCTTCAACAATTTCGCTGTACTTATCTTTGTAAACAAGGCAGGCATACTCTCTGTTAACTGCATGACGTAAAAATCGTTCAAAATTCTCTACATTGCAAAAAATTGAGCATAGAGCTACAGAATTTAGCACGTGGTTACTTCTCAGGTAATATGGGCTCACTACGAAATAATTTTTCATATTTTAATTAGATATTTAATAAAAAAAGGAATCGCAATTTTAAAGTTTTCTCAATATCTTCAGAGCGTATTATCGCTCAAAAACTATTTTTACATCATTTTAAAATGTAAAATATTAGCGCTTCATTGATACCACTTTTGTTTTCGTAAATTCTTTCCTCTAAGTTTAATAAATTTAAAAAATATTTTCAAGTATATTTTACAGCATTAATTTTCATTGTTTTAATTACTGCGTTTGATTCACGCGCGCGTTGAAACACATAATTTATGTGCACATTATCGCTGCTATATAACCAAGAGAAATTTTTAAAAATAATATAAATGGAGCTTAAAACATGTTATGATGTTTTTGAAGTCTCTTTACATTTTTTGTTTACTGGAGGACCCCACTCCATATTTCTGCCAGGGGCCTCAAAATATAAAGGGCGGAGCTGACCAAATTAGAATCGTGGAGCTCGTATTCAATTTGTGGTCGAACCCTCGTTCCGTGTGGCGCAAGCCACCAATGACGCTCCACCGTCCACACGCATTCGAGTGCGCAGGCGGCTGACAGTGAAGATGAGCGATCGCCTGCCAATTGTGGCAACCCCGAATGGCCTCTTGGCGACTGATCCCACTTCCTTTTTCAATTTGAGTTTCGATTGAGGATTGGCGCAGTTTCGCGGGCGCCTTACCCCTTCCTTTCTTTCTGCTTTATTTCTTGGAGAAATTTTACTTATTTTTCGTTCATAACGGGTTTGATCGGCGGCAATAAAGTCTACCGCTAAACTCTTCTTCTGACGAGTGTGGATTTTCTTCACGTGCGGTTTTTTTTTTCGTTTCATTATTCGATTTTTGTTTCCGAAATTAATTCAGTCTGTTCTTTTAACTGAAAAGGAAAAAAACAGATTAAAATATCGAAACCCTTTTTTTTTCCCCATCGCGAATTTCAATTATCATTTCACGATGAAGAAACGTGGCATACATAAAGATGATTGATCTCGTTCCTCTGAAAGTGACTGCATTATTAACCCGTTTCCATTGGAATGTCACTTGAAAAATTTAATGCCAGATGTTTGAAACTAGTTTCTTTTTTGTTTATTAGTATTTGTCAATTTTAGCGCCCAGTTTTAATGAACTTTACCTTCTAAGAGAACGGTGGACGTTATAAATATGAAAAATCAACCAAGAGTGTGATTTTTACTTTCTCGTATACGAAGTATACAAAGAGAAAGTATTGTAATCGTCAAAAAATTCGAACTCGAGATTTTGTCGAATCTCCACGTTTTAGACCTCCCTGAGTCCGAAAAACACAATTTTGCAATTATGTGTGTCTGTGAACACGGTAACTCAAAAACTATTAGAGCTACGGGGATGAAATTTGGTATGTGATCTTTACACATAATTTGTACGTTTCTATCAAATTTTGGACAAAATCCGTCAACGGGAAGTCTGCCTGTCTGTCTGTCCGCGGTCATGCGAACACTATAACTCAAAAACTTGAATAGCTAGATGGATAAAATTTGGTACACAGTTTTATCATAGACCAGAATGTAGGTCCGTATAAAATTTTGGGCCAAATCCGTCAAAGGGTTGACTGTCTGTCGGTCTGTATAATTTACTTTTGAAGAATCCGTCGTCTCCACGCGCATGCGTACTGGAAGCAATCTTCTGTGCACGCGAAAGCTATGGAGCGAATTACCTCAGCTTGTCCTTGAGACGACAAGAGCGGAAAATCGGTACGCATCTCTTTGAATTTGATTCTTTACCTAGATATTTTTCAATCACTATAATGAAGAAACTTCTGATAGTCATTGGATTCTGGGTAACAGTAGGTTCGATTTTTTTTAGCCACGCGGGGGAGGGGAAACGGCGCCTTTTTTGGGAATTATACGAGAAAGTTTAGGGGAGAACACTCCCGCTGGTTTATTTTTGGCCTCTTCTTGTTGAAATTGTTATCGTGAGTTGCTCTCTTTCAGAAAACGGGGCCTTTGGGCGTCCCAAAGCTATGCTTGGGGACAACGGGACAGGCAACCGAAAAACGGGACAGGCAACCAAAAAACGGGACATGCAACCGAAAAACGAGACTTATGGTCACATTAAGCATAGTACGTGTTGGTTGTACCTTTTGGAAACAATTTCGTTTAATTCCATTAGATCACCTGGCATGAAATGCGTTGCATTCAGACATCACGTTTTTTAATCACTGAAACAAATTCATGCTGACGTTGATAGCAAACTCTGCATTTTCAATCAACTCACTCATTATTTTCAAACCGGCGGATTATTTAAGAGAAATATATAATCGTACATTTTCTTCCAAATAACTCATCTTTTGAGCGTTCTTTCTTAGATTGTTTATAGGAAATCCTTTGATGTCAAATACAGTCTGACCTCTGTTTAACGAAGTCGCTAAATCCCAACAAAAAGTTCGTTATACGGAAAATTCGTTAAATAGAGATTCACCTTTTAAAATACTGTAAACTACACAAAACAGATTTTAAATTCATAAACACTAAATATTATTAAAAAAGTAATTAATCACACCTTTATTTTGTAAATTAATATCTGTTTTATATATTTTACCCATCAAAAAGAAATCTGCAAGGAAAACAAGAATAAAACAAAACATTGTCCGGGAATGCACTGTATTTTCAACTAAAAAAACAATTTTATATTAGAATTAATGAATTTTAGCATTTCATCATACGAAGGCTTGTTGATTTCTGCATCATGATCTTTTCCATCTTTATCATCTTTGGCTTCATCGCAATTCATTGCTGTATTTTTACTTTCTCGTATACGAAGTATACAAAGAGAAAGTATTGTAATCGTCAAAAAATTCGAACTCGAGATTTTGACGAA